>WYDI02028916.1:0-37789 GCA_009867235.2 Psittacus erithacus
GGATGGAGCATTCACAACTTCCCTGGGCAACCCATTCCAGTGCCTCACCACCCTTACAGGAAAGAACTTCTTCCTTAGATCCAATCTAAACTTCCCCTGTTTAAGTTTGAGCCCGTTACCCCTTGTCCTGTCACTACAGTCCTAATGAAGAGTCCCTCCCCAGCATAATATAGGCCCCCTTCAGATAATGGAAGGCTGCTATGAGGTCTCTATGCAGCCTTCTCTTCTTCAGGCTGAACAGCCCCAACTTTCTCAGCCTGTCTTCATACTATGAACAATGCTAGATATCACTCATGCAGTGATATCCAGGAGTACATATCACTCATAGTGTTGCTCTCCAACTGAAATGGCACCAGTAAGTCTAAAACTATTTCCAAAAAGTCAGTGAGACTGTTCCCTTTAGCAGTCAACACTGTGTTTGATCCCCTTGCCATGACATGAGTAAAGCATCCTTTGGGCGCCATCTTCAGGAGATGCAGGTTGCTCCTCTTCCTCATAGTAACTGTCCTGAGATACCACTTGTAAAGGGTGGGTTAGCCCAGAGTAGAGATCAGCAGTCAAGAAACCAAACAAATCCACTCCACATGCTCTGTGGACCAGTCTCCATGGTGAGGGGAGCCAGGCAAGTATTTCAGAAGGCAAACCCAGCTGGCAGCATGCTCTGAATGGCAGTAATCCGCCCTGATTACAGGCACTCACCTCCTCTTCATGCTAGTCCACTTAAAGCATCTCGTGCTCTCATCAGTTCACTCATTAACTATTGACTGATGATATCCTGAATCTAAAATTACACACCTCCTGCCGGAGTGAACTAATTGAACCTTTCATGCTGGTGATGGGGAAAGCGCCCTGCTCCAGCCCTGATGCTCACCTGGCAGGTCCTGGGAGTCACTGGCATTGCAGTGTTCATGCAGCAGCCGTGGGCCCTGGGTGATGGCTTCCTTCTTCCCCTTTGCCATGGGAGCAACAAGGAACAGTGTAGAGAGTACTCCTATAGGGCTGCTCATGCCTCTTGAGTCCCAGGTGCTGATCAGACATGAGAGGAGGTGAAAGCTCACTGTTTCTTTTGCTGTTGGATTTCTAGGTGAGCAGTGCAACAAGGGGGGCTCCCAGCTGGCTGGGGGTGGGCAGACTTGAGGGTGATATTCAGCAACACCAGCCCAAGCATTAAGAACAACCTTGCTGTACTGATACAAACCCTTTAGAGCTGCTGCAGGAAAGCTCTGCATGTGGCAGAGAGCCACTAAACCCAAGTGCTGAGCTGATGTCCAGGAGGCAGGCAGGCAGAACCAAAAGAAATTACTTGGGAAATCTACAAAGTCATAAAAATACAATTATTGAATACTGTTGACTGCTGCTGTTAGCAGTTGGATGAGAGAGGAAAAGGTACCATGACTTCTCATTGCTGCAGATGGGCAGCTTTTAGTCTCATTGGTGATTTAAACAGCAGCTCCTGAGCAGCTGGTCTAGTGCTGGAGTTCATCTGGGGTAGAATTACTGTGGATTTTCACTGGGGAATTAAGGTGAGAGTTTCTCCCTGGTACTCACAGGGCCATTGGAGCCTAGCACTGCTGGGGAAGGGGGATGCTCCTGTGTCCAGCAGGAGTGTGCATCCTTGGTGTAGCCCTTAGACGTGAGCTGCAGCATGCAGGACCCCAACCTGTGTTGCCCATCCGGAAAATGCTCTGTTCTTCAGGGGACTGTTGTGGCCCAGGGAAGCTGGCCAGACCTTGGCCAGGCAGCTGAGCTCATCCCAGGTTTGCTCACCCTCCCTTTGGAAGCAGTTTTTCCTTCCTCTGAATCTCATTTTGGCTGAATTTTCCAGCTGAGAGGTACAAATGATTGCTGTTAGGTTTGTCTGGGAAGAAAACAGCAATAATGACTGACATGGGAGACTGTGGGTTTTATCTTTGTCAAGATGTCAGCGATGCAAATTACATCCGTAAGGAGAATAAAAGCAAAGAGCGGGCTATCAAAAGCCTGGTTGGAGAGGAAGTTAGCACAGGGCTAGGACAATACAGCGTCCTCAAAGCACGCCAGGCCAGGTACTTGCTGCCTTTATGCAGAGGCCCTTGAAGTGCCTGAAGGCACAAATTAACTTACCCCCTCATCTTTTGAAGGAGGCTCGTTTTATAGGTGGGAAACAGGGGGAGAAAGGGCCATGTTTCCTGTTGTAAGGCAGGGAGTTAGCGGGAGGCTGGGACTGAGACCACGTCCTCCATCCTGCTGCCAGCGGTGGTCTTGTCCCCTTCAGAGCAGCTGCCTGGGCAGTGGTGCCCTGGCACAGGGCTCTGCTCTTGCTCCGGCATTAACATCCTTTCCCATTGCAAGCTCTCCTTCAGATCATCTAACACCATCTTATTATCTTCCTGGGAATTCCTCCTCCCTTCAGAGGAGAAGGCGTCAATCCCCCGCTCCCTCCCTCGCTGCCCTCCCCTGGCCATTTAGGCTCCTTTGATCTCTTTTGTAAGGTTCTCACACAAGAAAGTTTCCATTTTCTCTTCAGATCCCGGCGCAGGCATTTGAATATTGCTTTGTGCCGGGCTGCGAATCAAAGTCTCACGGGGGGAGTTGTTGAAGGGCCGAATATATGGCCGGCTGAAGCGGAGGGTGTGCGTGCGTGTGGTGCTGGGGAAGAGCAGGCTTCGGTGGCAAGGCCAGAAAAATATATCAAAGCGCTTTCCCTCTACCTCCTGTGCAATCTTTTGTGCTTTATTATGTGTTTGGTGTCATAACAAACTGATGGGCTGTGAATGGCCAGATGGTCACCAGTGTTCTCCACTCCACGCTTCATTTCCTCCTGAAAGCTATGCAGAAAAATGAGATCCCATCTCATAAATGAGTGCCCATCTTAAGGACATGTTTTCGAAGGCTCTGCTGACAATGGCTGCCTTGTTCGTCCTGCTTTCTGCTGGCAGAACCGGGCAGCGCTCCTTGGTCCAACAGATCTGGCCACCACTGTGTTTCCTGATGATCCTTCCATCCTTCCTGCTCGCTGGCATTGCAAGCCTTGGCTGTGGGGTTGAATTCAGCCGCAGATGTAGTGCAGTTGCAGTGGTTTAGGCTTGGCTCTGTGGTACTTGGTTTGTGCTTGAGTATAGCCCTAAATTCATGCTGCAAAACTGCTTCAGTATGTGCTGCGTGGGTCAGTGTATCCTTGCCAGGATGATATTCACTGAAGGCTGATGGACAGCCTCCACAACAGCTTCCTTGGGTACGTTCTCCCTGTTTCCCAGGGGACATGGCCACAGATTCCATCTTTGGCCCTAGCAATCCCACCAGCCAGACAGCTTTGCTATTTAAGTTACTCAAGCATCTGGGCGTTCTTTGTAGTCAACAGAAAGAAGCCAAGCAGGCAGCAGTTCTTTGTCTTAAATCTCCTGTCACCTGATGCTGTGCTTGACTGACTTCTCCATTGACCTGTCTTCTCCTTTATAACCTTATTGTTGGTTTCAGTAGCCTAATTTATGGAGTTTTGTTGTTTCCATGTTATTCTTCCTCCTCCTGAGCCCAGCCTCCCTCCCTTACCCTGTCACTCTGGCTACTGGAGAATTAATAATACTGAAATGCAAGGGACAAGGATTCCTCTGGCACCAGTGCTTCATTCTGTGCTTCTGGATCCTTAGGACAGCCTTTCCCAGTGAATGCCATGCGAAAACTCACAGCAAGGGCAGAGAAGCTCCCTGTTATCCTGAGGAACACACTAGTGGCTGGTCACTGCTGAGATGAAATGTCTCTAAAGAGATAGAGCCCATCTGGGTCTCCCATTTCAACCTGCTGTTACAGCACATCTTCATGCTATCACAGTTTGCTGAGCACAGTAGAAGCTATCGAAGCACTTGGTTGATGATTCCGGGGGTGGTATTAAGGGTTATTGCTTTTTGATACCAATGTCACGCCTTTAAATATTCATTAAAACGGCATGATTCTCTCCCTCCCATTAAATCCTGAATAATCAGCTCTGGTTTCTTCATATTTCATAAGCCAGGGCGGGATCCTGCCCGCTCCCCATTGCCAGGTTTGAATTCTCTGCTCTTAACAGTGATATTCATTAATATCTTCATTAAGCTCTTCATGGAGGGCTGAGATATGCTTCCCTCGCCGCCTGTGATGGCCTTTTGGCATGTAGTATGGAAGGAGAGAGCCCTTCAGGCTGCTGCGCCTCCGTGCAGGGCGAAATGAGCACTGACAGGATGCTCTGTTAATTATGGATGACGAGGGGGATGGAGGCTTGGCTGAAGGCAGGGCTTTGCTTCTGCTCCTTCCTGCTAACCCAGGGCTAGAGGTGGCAAACTCTCGGTTCCTGTTGGAATCATTTGAAAGGGCAGAGAGAGGAGCTGGGAGGAAGAGAGCAGATGTTCTGCTGTCCTGGAAAAGAGCCATTCATCCCAGACCATGCACCAGCAGCCATCGCAGGGGACCCTGCGTGGGGATGCTGGTATGAACACTGTAGCACAGGGATCCAGTGCAGCACAGGGGTATCTCCTTGCAGCAATGTCTGTCCCCATGTTAAGACTCCAGTGGCATCCAGACCATGTACTTTCTCTGATGCTTTCTGAAGCTGGTGATGAGAACGAGGAGCCTTTCGATGGGTTTCTGCTGCAGCCTGGACTCTTTTGCACTACAGCTTCTCCTGCACCAAAAAGAGTAAGGTGAGACCTGAACAGGACATTGCACTGCCTGAAGAAAGCCAGGAGGAGCAGAAACTCTGGAAGGACATCGCCTATGTTGCAGCAAGGGATGCCACTGAGCAGGACCAGCTCTGCACAGCAGAGCTGGGAGCCATTTGAAGGAGTGACTGTCTGCTCCCTGGAGAGTTTAAGCAAGTTAAACAGGAGCCGGGGTTTGATCTGGTTGTGTTTAGTGAGACAGCGAAGAGGAGGGACGTCGGCAGGGAGCAGGGATCAGGGGGACCCAAGGGGCCATAGTCCTGAATAGCATCACTGGCGCCAGGCCAGCGGCCGCAGCTGCATCTCCATCACCCTGAGTCACACACGACACCGCTCCCATTGCTCCCTCTTGACATGGGCTAATAAAGGAGGATAAGGAGAGATGGCGATTCCAGAAGGGTTACACCGGATGCTTCTTTCCCTGTTTAAACTTTGCTTCTGCTGGAACAAATGAGTTGAGGTTTGGGGAGGCAGAGGCAAAGAGCCAAGCAGCAGGATCTTTAATGAAGCTGCAGGAGGAGCTGGAAGGTGGCTGTGCCCTTCCTTGGCATCATGTGAGTACATCTGCGAGTAGTGCGGGTGCAACTCCTGAGCCCAGATGAAAGCAGGGAGGTGCACAGCCACTTGCAAAGTAATTGCTGCTGCAAAACTGCGCCAGCACAAAGCGGAGGGCAGGAGGTTAAGGAAGTCTTGAAAATCAAATCTCTGCTGCTTTCACTGTATGCCACAAAGGGACCATTCACTGCAGGGAAGCGGGGCTTTTCCCCCTGTTTATCCACACTTCCAACTCCAGTTGAACCTATCTCGAATTTTATTTCAGTTTATAAGTCTAGAGTGGGAAAAAATGTAGGAGGGAAATAAAAGGACAAGGGATCGGTTGGCACATGGGGAAGTTTAGCAGAAGGTTCTGGAAATATGTGTCCATTAAGTTGCTGAGGTCAGGTTCGTTAGTAGACCTGAGCACTGACAGAAGTGGCCTGACAATAAACTCTGCTGGCGGACACCCTCCACCACTTATGTAAGTCAGACCTGCCATGCTCTGCTTCCCTTTGAGTATTAAAAAGGGAAGAGGGGGCTCCTTTGGGGCAGATGGGCTCTTCAGTGAATTTCTGTGTCTTTCTGCTTGCAGGACTTACAACATGCATGACTTTGGTCTTAACGCCTCTCGCTGTGGTTTGACCTTGTTGCAGCAATAGTGATGCTCTTCCATTGCATGCACACAGCTGGGAAGAGCTTTATCACCCTCTGCTATTGCAGGATATCCTGAGGGGATTTTTGGCCACAAACTGTAAGGCTCAGCTCTTGGATAGCTGCTCCTGCCTGCAGCCGGGCTGCTCCTCAACATATTTTACTAGATCATCATGCTCGCTTCTCCATCCCTGGCCGACCCCATGCTTGGGAAGTGCCAGTGAGTTGCACTGAGCGTGTCTCCCTGGATAATCTTGCTTTTGTCAGAAGAATTTAACACCAGCCATCCATTATGTGACTCCAGTCAGTAAATTCATTATGGGCCTGTGTCTTTATGTGTTTGTCTTCATTGTAGCTGCTGCTGGTTCCACCTGATTTTAGGTTTCAGCAGCAACGTGGAGTGTATTTATCACTTTGCCCTTTGAAGCGTAACAGCTTGAATAAACTCACCTATTTGGCAGTGTCTTTCAGGCCCTGATACGCTGGTTTATTCTGATAAATGATTTTAAATCTACTTTGAGCTGCTGGAAGAGGGGAAATCACTTGCTGCTTAAAAATGTTATTGCTAAAGGTGAAGATACTTGGTTATGAGGTGAGCGGCAGTTACAGGCATGGTGGAGTCTTATGCCAGGCTTGGCAGGACCTTAAAGGTTCCAGGCTGCAGATCTGGGGCTAAAAATGCTCCTCTGTCTATTGCTACCAGAGTAGTCTGCAGCAAATCTGTTTATTGGGGTAAGAACAAGCTGCCAGACTGCTGCATGCGCATCCATATGTTTCTTTCCCTTTGCAAACAGTTTGCTAATGCTGTACAGGTCCTTGGCTCTCCATGCAGTACTGAGCTGACCTTCAGATGCCTTCTATGAAGCCATGACTGCCAGGATGGGCAACCAAAATGCAGTGTTATCTGCTGCCTATGCTGTGGGTCGCCCAAGCATCCCGTGTTCTCAGGCAGACAAGTCTTATTGATGGGCTGGCTCTTTGTACCAGGATAAAGTGTGGGATCATCATGACCTTTCTCACCCTCCTTCTCCTTCCTCCTTCCAGCCCCTGCAGAGTTTGTGCAGCATCCCCAGTCCATTTCCAGGCCTGTAGGGACTACTGCCATCTTCACGTGTGTGGCCCAAGGGGAGCCCCCACCCCAGATCACTTGGCTGAGGAATGGGCAGATCCTGGAGACCAGTGACCACATTAAGCTGAAGAATAACAACAGGTAAGTCCTCGTGCACTGTCTGCTGTGTGGGGTGGAGGGCAGTGTGAGATGCACAGCTGGGTTGTGCCATTCCCTAGCATCAAACTGGGGTTACCATGCATGCAGGGCTGACATCCCCTACCTGATGGTCCAGAAGTAGCTGTCACTGCAGATCTACTTGTTGGATAAAGAGCCAGTTAGCTCACACAGGCTTCAGCTCTTGTGCAGGCAGCGGATTCGAGGCAGATGTGTGCAGTAGTTCATTCTGAAGTGCTCAATGAAGGCTGGCAGAGAGCAGTGGGGTGTGCAGCATGTCCTGGTGAGGTGTGCAAGCCGTGCTTACAATGTGGACCTATTGTGCTTGAGGCTGAGATGGACATGGATGATTCAGAGAGACTGCACCCTTGCTGCCTGGGTGCCTTGAAAGGGAGTGCTTTAGAGCCAGCTAGGCTTCAGCAGGTGAGGTGGGTTGCTGTCGCATATCCCTCAGACTGATGCAATGCTCCCTCACCCTGCTTTTGAGGGAGGCTACATTCACAGATGTTATTTTGAACTATCTGGATTCCAGGGAAAAGGGGAGTGGGAGAGTTGTTGACTTTCTTTCTGCGTTAGCAAAGAGCTAATGTGAAAGTGGTAATGTTCAGAATCAGGTATGTGGATTCAACTTGGGCTTTCATGCATTAAAACACTGGTTCAGTCCTACTGGCTGCACTTTGTAGGCTTATATTTCAGTGCTTTGTGCTTTATTGTGCTAGGAAATCAGCATTAGACTTTGACTGAGGATGCAGGAACTCAGTAAAAGTGTCCTGGTCATTCTTTGGGTATTCCTGGAAGGACCAATTGTTGTCCCTGTTGGCAGGGACCGCACTTACTCCGCAGTGGCAGAACCACGTTTTAACCCCTGAGCATTGACCTGCCTGGGTGTGCAAATGTAAATACATTTGAAATAATACTTGCATGGAGACTGACTTTCACTAAACTTCAGCCTTTTATCTCACCAGGGGAGAGTGTTTTCTCTGAGTGCTAAATAACTGCATTTTCATGTGAAGGGAGGGGGATGTTTGTGCTGAGGAATTGATGCGGTGGGATGCACTTAGTGTGAAAATTGCAACTTGATGACATAGTTTCTATGGAAATAGCGTGGAACAATATCCTGAAAAATAATAGCAGCTGTGTTGTAAAGCTAAATTATTGGTAGAGATTTGTCTCTGTGGCATCATTTATAGATAGCTGCTATGTGTATTAACAAATGTGTCACATGAATGCAACTACCCAGCCTTGCTGGAGGGTCTGGACCTTCAGTTTACACTGTTGGGGAATGCTCCACAGGCACCCTGGCTTGTTCCTCAAGGAACAACAGTTCAAGTCTAGGAACTGTTCCAAGTTCCTATGTAATCTGGCTTTGAGGATTAAGGCTTTTTAAAGCTTTGCTGTATGAAGGATGGGAGGTTGTGTGCTGCAAGAAGAATAAGGTGTGAGTTGTAATAAAATCTTCTTGATCAGTGTAGCTTTTGTCCAAGCTGGAAGGTTTTAGAGCTTCAGGAAGCTTAGTGTGTGCACATACAGATGCCATACAATCCAGGCTAGTTCCTTGCGTGGGTTTCCAATATGAGCAGAGCAGAAATGGAAGAAGGAATATTAATCCATCCCCTTTTATTGACTGGAAAACAGAGTCAGAAGTGTCCAAAGACTTTACAAAGAGTCATTAAATCCATGAATTCACACTGAATTCAGCTCTGTCTCACCCAGATATCTTGCCTGTGAAACCATTCCTCCTCGCTGTTGATTGTAGAAGTTGGGTCTTTAGTCATGGTGATGTCCTCTGGCCAGGTCCCTGTGCCTGGAGCTACACGTGCGTATGAACTGCGGCTTGGTGAACATCGCTGTAATTGTTTTCTGATGGGAATCATTTAACACAATCCCTTGTCAGCCTTTTCCACTGCAAGCTCAATGATCACATTACACTGCATCTGGCAGAGGCCGAGGGAGCACCACCGGTCGCTGGTGCTCAGCTGACATGTGGCATCTTCTCAAGCTATAGTAACCCCATTGTAAAGCTGAGCCCTAAGGCCGTCGTACTCATCAATGTTGAACTTTTGGCTTCTTTTGCTCTAGTCTTGGTCTACTCTGACCCCCAACTTCAGGCAAGTGGCTGTGGCTGGTGGTTTCCAGCACTGTCAGTCTGGAAAGTGCCCTCACTGGTACAGCAGGGCTGGGTGCTCCAGGAAATGGAGGCAACAGATCGAAGACTGGGTTTTTTTTCAGAGCTTCTTCAAGTTGTCCTTTGTTTTCTTCTCATGGGCATGACTAAGTGCTGCAACCCACTTAGTTCCGGGCAGAATCAGTTTGTGATTATGCCTTGGATTTATCAGTCTATTGCACTTGGAAAATATTTGTCTGTGTAAAGATGGGTCTCGAATCTGCTGGTAATGAAGCTACTAAACTGCACTGTGAGCTTTTTAATTTGATTACATGGTTTCCTACAAAATTCGTGTGGATTAAAACTCTGCTTAATATGGCAATAAAGGTCTGAGTGCCCCCAAAGGGATTTTTAGGGAAAAAAAGAGTAAATCATCCCAAATCATAGCATGCGCTAATTGATTGCAAAACGTATCCTTATGAGCAACTTTGTTCTTGTAAATGAACCCAGCTAGAAGTGAGGTCCAGACCTGCAGAACATGTTGCGTTCAAGATGCGGCTCTGCTCCTGCAAGCTTGAGGCATTGCTCCTGTGGGCAGTAGTGTGTCTGCACAAACCCACAGGGATGATCTGCCCATCAGACTATTGCTTCACAAAGTTGTGAAGGGCCCTGTGGCATCTACATCACCCCGCTCCATCTCTCATATGCAAACCCAAGGAGAACAGCCCTGCAAGGTCAGAAGACCATCACCAGTGAGACTGGACAGCAGCTTCAGGACTGGATTCACTGCAGATTGGATGTGGCTGCTGATACAACATCAGACAGTCACTTGCTAAGCAGCTTCCAGCCTTTCAGCTCAGTGAAATCAGCCTCACAGGCTGTGTCTGATAAACACCTCTTCCCTCGCAGTCCCTCAGGTATGAATTGTCATCACCTGACGTGTTGATGTGTTTCTGGGCACATTAGCATGAAAGATCAGCCTTCTGCTATGCCCTCTCCGGAGGTGGTTGTTATGTTTGGAAAATGCCAGCTGTGTGGGAACAAAATATCCAATCGATGATTAGCAAAAATCAAAAGCAGTTCTGGGATAGCGGATAATTGTTAATGAAAAATGCATGAAGGCTCCGGCGTAGGGAATTGTGGGGTTTTCCATTAAAAGCTGTGAATAAAAATCACTGAAGGAGCCGATGCTGGGGCTGCCTTGTTGTGCAGTCCCTGGGTTGGGGATGGAGCTGTTTGCTGTCAGGGTGATGCTGCACTGAGCTATGCTCTCAGATGGAGAAGCTGATGGAGCTGTTTTGACTCTAGTGGAACCATCCCTGTGTCCAGCAGCCATAGGGTTTGTCCCTCTCTGTTGATCAGAGGTACCATTTTGCTTGTACTCCTGGGGGTCCATCGTGATCCAAATGCCCAAGAGGCGTCATGGGCATTTCCAGCAAAATTCCCACCCGGCATCACCAGCCCATCCCAGAAGCAGGGGTATATCACTGCAGGAGGAAGGGGAAGGGGATATTTTTTGTGTAAAGTCAAGCTTTTTAGGTTACTGCTCCAAAATTTACAAGGAAGCATGAAATACTACCTGAATTACTGCTCTGAAAGGTTTATTGCTTTTCTTCCTTTGACCCAACCAGGTTCAGGGGGGTAATTTTCAGCCTAGAAGTATATCACACTATGGGGTTGATATTGCCGTAATAGCAAGGAACAAAGGCCAACATCTTCAGAGAAGGCAGGCTCTAAATATTGATTTTCCAAGGAGATTTTATTTACAAAATGGTAATTAAGGGACTTCATTTATTCCAGTGGAAAAAGGCTTCGTTAGGACCTGGGCTCAGGTGGCATTTGCTCTTCTCTGTGACCTTCCCTTCTGAACTGTCTCCTTTATAAGTTCTTCCTCACTGGTTTGCACTTGGTTTAGTGCTCTGGGAAGGACTCACTTGAAGGGCCACACAGCCCTTTTGGCACCGAACTCAGGGAAACCAGAGCCTGTCATTCACAAGGCGGCTTTTTGCTATAAACCCCATGTTTTAGCTGGGTGTGGAGAGATGCAGATGGGTTTGGACATCCCTTTGTGGTGCCCACACCCAACACACTCTTGAATTTGCAGGGATTTGGACACCTTAAGGCAGGACAGGCAAGCCTGCAGGTTATTCATGCAATGAGTTTGAAGACCGTTGGTGATTATGGAAAGGGTACTGTGTAGCAAATCATATTTCAGTTCCCAGAAGCATGACAAATAAGTGTGTGGAAGACTGGGATGTGAAGCAGCTGCTCCTGATTTAAGAGTAATTTATGGGTTTCACTTTGGAAGACACGTGGAAATGGCCTTGCAAGGAGGGTCGCTGCACGAGCACACAAAGCTCCACCAAATGGCGGGGTATCAGCATGATCCCAGCTTCCCAGCACTGAGCAGGGATCCCGTGCTGGGATCATGCAGCCGTATCCCACACAAGGGACCTGCAGCAGCCCTGGAGCAGCCGATGGTAATGGGCATCAGTCTCTCCTTCTCATGCGGCTGTGGTTATTTTGCTGCCAAGGTGCCTATGTGATTTTTCTCTGTGTGTTGCTCCACTGAGCTGCTCTTCAAGCGTACCACCAGTACTTGGCGTGCAGTTGGATTGCGGAGCTGAGCCAGCTCCTGCTTGTCCTCAGCACAGTGCCTGAGCAGTGGTGAGCTCGCAGGAGGAGCACAGCACGCATGTCATGTCAAGACAGTGAACCCAGGTGTCATGAAGCCAGCAAAGAAGGGTCAGTGTTTCAGGATGAAATGGTGCCACTGCTGGGCCTTCTGCAGCAAAAGTGATGCCGTATACAACATCCCATTTATAGAACACTCTGTACAGCCAAATCCCCAGACTGCTGGACTCTGTCCCCTCCCAGGGATGTGGGAAGTAGCAGCATCTCTAACCAGCTTTGCAGGCTGAAAGTCTGCCGGCCTTTCATCCCTGTGGCCCCACTGGGACCAGTAGCACCCCTCCAGAAACTGTGCTTTGGTGAGTCTGTAACTGTAGAATCAGGCTGGATCCTGGAAGTTCATTCGGCAGAGCGTGACACAGCATAACCCATAACAAATGGAGGCAGAGGAGGGCACAGGGATGAGGCACCTGAGTGTGGTGCTGGTGGTTTTCTGTAGCTGCTGGCACTTAGGATGCTCTCCCTGCCAGACACAGCCTGCTCTCTGCATTAATTTCATCACACTCCCTCTTTTGTGCGCCCGTGCACACGCATGCTGATATCCTTCCAGATGGGCCCCTCTTCTTTGTGCTGCTGAATCGATGAAGAGGCTTCCTTCAGTTCTCAGACTTTTTCAGAGGAGCCTTTGGAAAGCTGATCTCCGGTCACCGGCCTGGACCCCTGACCCGAGCCAGATCAGTCATCCTGCTTGCCTATGAACTGGGAAGACAGCTTGGGAATACCGCAGCTTTCGAGCGGCCTCTCAGCTCAGCTCAGCCGGGTGTGAACCTGCAGCGGCTCCTCTCCCCAGTTCCATCAATGCCTGTCAGGGCATTGTGCGGAGATGTGATGGAGCCCCCGGCTCACGGCGCGGCGTTGGTGACCAGCAGAAGCCCTTCTGGCATCTCGCCTGGCCTGACGTGCTCATGGTGCTGCCAGTCTGACGCTCGGGGAAAGTTTTCCAGCAGCAGATGTCCCAAAGTGACAGATTTTTTCCCTTGTTGATGGGAAGGAGTAAAAGGACACTGCATATTTCAAGCGGTTGATGTGCAGAGACGCCCCGCGCCTCCTCGCACAGCAACTGCGTGTTTTCCTTTTGTTTGAGCTTCCTTAAAATAGGAAGACAAAAAGCAGCACAAGCTGCTGGGCCAAACACTGACCCTGCTGTGCTGCATCCCGGAGGTGATGCAGTGGGTGAAGGCAGGAAGGATTTGCCAGTGGTTAAGATGGAAATGGATGCGCAGCAGAGGTATCAGCTGGGAGGATGCTGGGGTTCATGTAACTCACTGCCAGCTCCTGCCCTCCTCATCACAGCCACCAATGTGCTTCAGAGCTCGTGTGGGGCTTGCAAGGAACTCAGTAGCCTCCTATAGCGGTCTGCCTGTGGGTGTTAGAGGCAGTGGCAGAGATAGAGAAAGAAAACCCTTACTGTCATTCCTCTGGGCTTTAGATGCTGGGCAACTTCTCCACACTTGGTTTTTCCTAATTATCCAGGCATAGCCAAAAATCCAGTTGTTTTATTGTCCCCCATTGCCTGCACGTCATTCCAGGTAACAAGGGCCCCAGGTAGTGGATGGCTGAGGCTCTTATTGCACAGTACAGCCAAACACAGCCATGTAAATCTCAATGAAAATTAACTTCTCAAAGGCCGAGGCAAGTTCCCAGCTTCTGCCATGGTCTCTTTGTGGAAATGTGCTGTATTTATTAATATCTCCTGACTCCCTGTCCGTGACAGTGTTACCGGTCACCCTGGAGCCTCTGCAGAGGGGTAGTTGACGTGTCCGAGGCTCTGCCCAGCTCCAGCTCCCAGTGGCCAAGTGCTGTCCTGCTCCAGGACTGCTGGCATCCAGCACATCATCTGTGTCGCATGAGAGGAGCTTCGCTCACCCCACAGTCCTCCCAGAACTCTTCTTTGACCCCAGCATCATGCTGCTCCCATCAGGCTCCTTGCACTGCTTTCCAGCCAGGCTCCCCTTTTCCCTCCTCCCCGTATTTTCCTCTCTCTTTGTAAAGCATATAAATATGCTTGGAAGCAATGGAGCCTAAATACTCCTTGTTGTTCCTGAGCTGCTTTGTGCTTGGAAAGCTGCTCTTGACTTGTGTGCCAGCCCGGCCTGGCTGCTCAGGGTGCCCAGATGCACAACGGCCACATGGAAATAATCCCTGCATTGACGGGGCAGAAGGAAGCGCTGCTGCTCCTTCCACACATCTGCTTTGTGCAGAGCTGCAAGTGCAGCTTTGGGATGGCGTAATCCTGCCTCCTGCCATCTGTCCTCGCAGGAATCAGCCCTTGTTGACACAGCTGAGCCACACATCAGGTCCTTCCTCCCTGTGCACCCCTCCCACCTCTACCTTTCTCCTTCCATTTAATCAGATACATTGAGCCCGTGGCTATGAGAGGAGCTTAGGGCTGATTCTCTAAAATCTCCATATCAGCTGAAACCATCACATTTGATATTCCATTTACAATGTTTCCAAGGAAACAAAGGCACAGGACATAAATAGATGACTGTTAAACATTTGCTCACTCACCATGGCCCCGATAATTTGCAAGACAGGAATATGAATGTTAAATCAACAGCAATAATAAATTTTAATACAGGAAGACCAATATTTTGCTGCCATTAGAAGCAGCATTCGTTCTGACACACAGGCAGGCAGTGGCAGGTTATTTATCATTTCCTTTTAACATGTACAAGTTTCCATTTACATAAAAGGCAGCTTTGATTATGACTCCTAAAAAGGCGTGAAGTGGCCCTCGCATCAGCAGGGGAGCTTGGGATTTACCCATGTGCAGTCAAGTCCCAAGTCCTCCTGGAATTCACTGCAGGAGAAGAAAATAGTTTTGTTCTCCCTGTAAGCAAGCAGTGGATGTGGATTAGGTTAGGTTCAGGTCATTTCCTACAGCAGGAATAGCAACCACAAAGCTCATGCGAGCTTTGGCATCGTAAGCCAACAAGATGGTGCTGAAGCTTCAAGGCATCATGGTCTGCCAAACATTCCTGCCAAGCCAGAAGCAAACCACAGCTCAAATGAACTGGACAGGACTGGAAATAGAAATAGGGATCAATCCAGAGTGGTGCACAAATGGGTGATGCTCTAAAGTAGAAGCAGAGGCAGTGGCAAGCAGTGTTTTATGCAGTACTGTTGGGGTATATCCTATAGCCTATCTCTAGGACTAGTCAATCCCCACCATTTGCAATAATGAATATAATTGCACTGCTATTTATAGGGGTGTCAAAGCTGTCACTGGGTTTAGGTGGTCCCTACTGGACCTTTACTTCAGGAATTCTCCCCAGGGTGCCCTGTCTGTGGAACATCCTGCCAGGACTAAGGGCACAATAAGCATATTTTACCATAACCTGAGCTGCTGCCTCAGGGGTGGTAGAAACATCTCCAACATCAAAGGCTGCCTTTCGGTACCCAGCTCAGAGCTGAGCACAGCATGGTGAGAGTCTCCACCCCATGTCTTGGAAGGGAGACACGCTGGGTGTTTATTCATTGTGCTTGTGTCTGCTGGATAGTCACAGACTGAATCACGTTGTTGCTGGCTTGGTTCCTGAGGAAGGGCACAAGCCCTGGAGGGAGCAGAGCTTGTACTGGTGGGTCCCTGTTTGTGAGCAAATGTTGTTCAGAAAAGCTGGTTTGCATGCTGAACGCCAAGATAGAGCTGATGTGTTGCACAGTTATTTCTGAGTCAGTATTTGCTGGTGTTGTTTTAAAGGTATTGGGCAGCACAACACTTGGGCTGGCCCTGAACTTGCTCTGGTTGTACACAACCATTGCTGGAAGGTCATGCAGTGCAGAAAGGGCCTTCAGTTCATGGGGCCACAGGTACAAGAACTCTGGTTGTCCCTGGCCTGATCAAGCCATTAAATCCCCCTTCTGGAGGTGATGGAGAGGTGGGCACTGGGCTCAGGAATGCGCACGTTTGGGAAGCTGGTACCTGGCTGGGTTTTTCCCCTCCTTTAGGGATGTCTTCCACCAGGGTAGCCAGGGCCTGTTTTTATCTTGGAGGCTGAAACCAGCATCTAAGCCTGATGTGAAGGCCCCAGGAGCAGGCTGGAAGAGGCATCCTGTTTGCTGCCCTGAGGTTTTACAGACAAAACCTGTGACTTGCTTGTAAGCTTTGGCTCTTGGCTTGTGGTGATGGTGTTGCTGAAAATGCAGGAGCAGGAGTTGAGGCTATAACCCTGCTGGATAAGTCAGCTAATCCCACTGTTAGCCTGAGACTGCTATAATGTGCTATAATGCAATTAGAGCATCACCAGAGGGCTTTCTGGCTGCATTTGATTGGACTTGGCTTAGCGATTGTGCGTGGTGCCTGGATGGGCATCACTGGTGTGTACTGGAACCAAGCCAGCTAAAGCTGGTTTGGGTATACGGATGCAGTTGCCACAGATTTATCTCTGCAGCGTGGCTGGGATCCTCCTGAATTTGAGAAGGCTTCAGATCCTGCCATTCCCCATCCCACCCTGTGCCCCTATCTGGCTGTACTTTAACCACAGTCTCTTGAAGTTGAGACAGTCTTTCCATGGCATGGCTGAAGGGAGGGATGCCCACTGCAGTGCACCCAGTGAGATGCTTTCCCTCTCATGTCCCCACACAGCACTCTCTCCATCTATGGGATCAACCAGGCAGATGAAGCCATCTACCAGTGCATCGCCGAGAACAGCGCCGGCTCCACGCAAGCCAGCGCTCGCCTCACGGTGCTGTGGGCAGATGGGCTGCCTGGTCCTCCTCAGAGCGTGAAGGCTGAGACCGTCTCTGCCACCACCATCCAGGTGTCCTGGACAGAACCTCTGCAGAACACCAAGGAGATCATCGGCTACGTGCTGCACATTCGGAAAGCTGCAGGTACAGTGCTCTACCCACTGCCCAGAGCATCCTCTAGGTAAAGCAGGTCTGCACTGCAGTAGACAGTGCTGCCACCATGTCCTCCATCACCTCCCTGTTTCTGTAAGACATTCACAAGGCAGTAGTGCTGCTGTAAATACCAAAAGGCTGGGAAGGATGAGGCCACACAGTCCAATCTTGCTGCCCACTTAGGTCTCTGGCAAAGTGCATTGAAATGTAAGCATAAAATTACATGGGCAGATACATAACCACCTTAGGGACCAAACCTACTGCTTCCAAGATCTGTTTAGCCTCTTTACCTCTTGCAAAGCCTAATGCTGCTCTGTTCTCTCTTTTCTTTGCACTTCAGATCCTGTAGAGATGGAGTATCAAGAAGCTGTTAGCAAGAGCACCTTCCAGCAGCTAGTGACTGATTTAGAGCCCTCGACCAGCTATAGCTTTTATATAAAGGCTTACACCTCCCGGGGTGCCAGCAAAGCCTCAGAAGTCACAGTGGTGAGCACGCTGGGAGAAGGTAAGGAACGCTTTGCGCTTGGACCATCAGATGCTGAAAGTCGCCGTGCATAACAGCAGCACCAGTCACCCCAGAGAGCTTTGGCACATAGCCTGTGGTGTTGCTGCTCCTTGTTCCTGCTCCTCCTCATACTCCCGGGTATTGTGGAAAGCTCACTTGTATCGTTACACTGGGGTCGACTGATTGTGTTACCTCTCACTGCTGATGATGTAGCAGGGGGTGAGTGCAAGCCTGGCTGGTCTCGTGCATTGCAGCTGCTCTGGGCTTTTCCTAAACTGCTTGCTAAATGCAGATTCCTGCTCAAGCAGCATCTCAGCATCCTCCAGCAGCAATGGTACTCACAGCTCTTACTTGAGAAGTGTCACAGTTCTTTAAATTTGAGAGTTTTTTCTGCTCTACTTTGGAGAAATCACATCAGAGGCGAGCTATCCTGACCTACAAATCCTTGTCTTGAAGCTGCCTTCCATTTCAGTGGGAAGTTAGGGTGATCTCCAAGGCTTTTTCCCTGACTTGGCCTCCCAGACATGGCTTCCAGTTAGCTTCCCCTGCAAGAAAGTGGGTGCTCTGGTGGAGGACTCTTGCACACGGACACCACACAGAAACCACAGTCCCAGGGAGATCTGTTAGCTGGCATTTTAGGAACATTTTCCTAGAGACTCATGTACATCTCCAGCACCTCGGGATCCTGGTTTGTCTCGCATATGGAAACTAATTTCTTAGGAGCATTGCATCATTCTCACAATAGTAATGAATTTGCAGCAGAGAGAGCCTTGGGTGTGAGGATGTTACTTTGGATCACATGAAAGAGTTATGTTAGCATCCACGTGGAAGATCCAGTTCTCATTCCGTTTTCAGCCCTTGCAGATGTTTACTGTATTTACTACTAGCATGTAAGGTACACCACCAATAAATCCTCACCCTACTGGGTTGTTCCCTGCAAGTTTATTTTCCTTGGTTCACTACAAGGAATCAGTCACCCTTGGAGTTTGTTTTTCCTGCCAATTTAGAGGCAGAAGGGTGGACCAAGGCAAAACTTGAAACTCCTTGACCTGATGCTCTGAGTTCAGCTACTGCAGCTACAAAGCAGCCGTGCTTCATAGAGCTTGGTGTTTCTGCAGAAGTCTGGGTCAAGTGAGAGAGGACTTTTTGTCATTACTACCTTCAATCCCAACAGGGATAGTTAGGTATCTGATAACAGGGTCATAAATTTCCTGGCTTTCTGAAGTTTCAAGGCAGCACTGTCCTGCTCTGCTATCCTTGTCCTGTGTAACAAAGCTTCAGCAATAAGTTCAGGATGGACAAGCTGGCTTGGTTAAGATCATTCAACGCCAGCTTGCAATTGCCTTGTAGGAAGATAAAAAGGGATTCAAAAGCCCAGTTCTTGCTTGATTTGTTCGCTTTGCTTCACTTGGGTACCTGTTGCCTTCTGCTCAGACAGGAGGGAGCGGGTCAGAGAGCCAGGATCCAGTGGCTTTTGTCACAAATTAAGGTATCTTCAGATTTACCTCTTCTTCACTCTGCACCTCCCAGAGGTGCACTAGAGAGCTGTGATTCCCCAGGGCTTGGGGAGCCCCTGGACCTGTCTAACAGCCTTGGAAAGGGATGGGATTTCCCTGACACGCCATGTCTCAGTGTTGTCATCCCATCTCTGAGGTGTCCAGAGATGTGCATAAAACCCTGAGATGGCAGGATCCCCTGTGCCAGCACGCTGCCGTGTCCTGCCTTGTGTGGAAAGTGCTTGTCAGAGTGGCCAGCAGAGATGCTGCCAGCTGGAGACTGGTCTGTTATAGTGGTGTTGTCTGGAGTAGGAATATGGTGAAGGCACTGAGGAGCAGGGCTGCTCTTGACTCGGGGAGGTCAGCTTTTCATGGCTAGGACTATGCTGAGAGTGCGCTTGGCTGAAGCCTCCAATGCTTTCTAGAAACACCATGCTGCTTCCTTTGTGCCAGTGATGGGAAGGAGAAGGGAAGATGCTGTAGGGAAACTACCCAGCTGAACCTTGTCCTCCATAAACCTCTCTCAATAGGAAGTCCTTCCATCTCCTCCCTGTCATTCTCCTTTATGCCGTTTGACAAATGCTGTGGTATTTTGAATCTCAAACCCTCTCCGCTTCATTAAGCAGCACACACTCCTTGCTCTTGTCTTTTAATGCTTTTTAGGGTTTTCTCCAGGACTTTTTGACATTTCTCTAGGGTGAAGACTGTTCCTTTAGTCACCTTCGGCTAAAGACGCCTTCAAGAAGAAAGTTGAAATGACCTGGGGAAAATTCCAAACAGCACGGAAGAGGAAAACAAGTATCCCAGCCCTTAGCATGAGGGAGATGCCTCTCTTATAGTAGATCCATATTATGTCTTCTATATACTTCTGTGAAGCACCTATACACTACTGTGTGTACATATATTTATACACACAGAGATATACTCCACCTGTATACACTTATTTGTGTAATAACCTTATAAAGAGTACATGCATTCTGCGAGTGCATACGTATAGTCAATATTATACATATATATAATCAAAGTTTGAATAAATACTATATATTCCATACTTTGAAGGAGAGAGATTCTTGTGGTTTTTATTAAATGTAAGGCTCTGCAACCATAAAATAAAGCCAACTCTTCTCAAAGTGGGATGGCCCACATCAGTGTTTCTTTGTCCATGGAATGATGCGATTTCCCTTTCTGTGGCATTTTCACCTGTCATATGGAAAAGGATGTTTTAAGCAAGGGTCCAGCTTCTCAGAGGGGGGATCCAGACAATTCCTAGTTCTGCTGTAGAAGGAATTGGGAGAATCAGAAGAAAAGAGTATTTATTTGCATTGCAAAACTATGTAGCGTTGGGAATAATGGAACATTGTGGTATAGATAGAAATTCCTGGGTGCAAAACAAAGTAAATTCTAAGTGCAGCCTCCCATCAATGAAATGCACATCAGAATGAATCCTAGCAAGAAAGAAGTACTTTTTTTTCCCCATTGGCAGCACTCAGGCAATGGGATCTCATTAACCTGATCCAGGACACCTGCTTTTGAGTCTTTCCTCCTGAATCCATATGTAGATGCTCACCAGTCAGCAGGGACTTGGTTCCCTCCCCATGCTCGTTTGGAGGACATCAGGCAAAGCCCCTGCAGCCTGAAGGAGAGCATCACTTTGGGAAGAGACAGAGCTGCCCATATCCTCCTGCTCACCAGGAGTGATGTCTTTCCATCCCCTGACTCTCCTTGTGGGAAAGCTGGAGCTCTCAGTGCCTGGGAAAAAACAAACCCTTGTGCTGTGTGGTTTTACTTTTACTGTTAAATTGAGGAAATGCCCTTTTTAGCTCTCATAAGTCTTAGATTGACAGGGTCACATTTCATCTGCTTTTCACCACGGCTCACAAAATGGCTGTGCTGAACTCTCTGCCAAAGGCTGGGTTTGCACTATTCCTCCTTTGGGGAAAAACAGGCCAAAACCCAGCATCAATCTGACACAGGCCCAGCAATCCTTATATTTGGAAACTTATGAGCTTGTAATCATGTGCGATTGGAAACATAGCCCTACCTCAAAGCCTGGAGGCTGCTGGAGGAGCAGGGATGTTCTGCTGGATAATTTTGCTGCAGGGTGTAGCTGAGCTCACTGGTACAGCAGTGCCCAAAATCCCTTTTCCTTCCTGGTGCCAGAGCCCTGGGCAGGGCAGAGCCTGCAGCTCCTGGTGCTTTGCACCTTCTGGATGGTGCCAAAGGCTGATGGGAGCATTTGGTCTGGGTGTTTTGTGGAAACGTCCTGCTGAGACACATCTCTGCCTTGGTGTGATCCGTGTGTGAGACAGGGAGGGAGAGGGGAAGGGAGAGGCTTGAGGGAAACGTGGTCCTGTGTGTTCCTGTGCTGCACAGGGCTCCAGGGCAGGGTTTGGTGCAGAACCAGCTTTGGAAAACTCCCGTATCTGCATCACCAGAAAATTGGCTTTGGTTTGTAAATCTTGGGCTCTCAGCCCAGTCTGATGGGGCAGGATGGGGGCATGGGCAGAGAATGGCCCTGACCCCCTGTTGCAGCACCGCCCCTGAGAACAAGGGCAGGGTTTTGGGGCACTGACTGGAGCAAAAGGCATCCTGGTGGACTCAGGCCTCAGTGACCGGGCAGCAGCAGGGACATCTTCCCAGCTAAACCCCCGTGCACCCCTAGGGCCAGGTAAGTGCCTGCCTTCCAAAATGAACCAGCCACAGCTGTGCAGGGATCTCAGGCTGCAAAGCTGTTTAGGGCTGTTAATGAACATCCCCTGGCTCTCTCCTAAGGCCCCAGCACAGAATCACAAACCTTCCTAAAGCTGACAGGAGATCAAGCTCCCGTGCACCATGCAAGCCAGTGCATCCCAGCTCCATCCCTTCTGGTTCCTTCCTCCCTGGGGGATTAATCACTCTGAAAGGTCCTCACTACCCTGAGGGCGAGGGCAGAAAAGTGGAATTTGGGAATGCATTGCCAAAGTCGCTGCATTCCTGCCCTGACCCGACAGGGCTGAGCATCAGATTGCAACCAGAGTGTAAAGGTAGCCTCTCTGCTTGCTGAACGGAGCAGAGGAAACCCTTGGCAACTCATACAGCTCCCTGAAGAAATTCAAAGCTGTTAAACCAGGATCTGGTCTGATCTGATGTTTCTCTGTCTCGCCTAGCACATTCCTTGATGCACTGACCGTGGGGAAAGGCTCCTGGGGGATTTCTCACCATGCAGATGATAAAAGCACATGCAACCCACTGTCTTTCTCTCTCTCTTTCAGTCCCAGCCATGCCATCCCTCTTTATTAAAGTCATTAACAGCACAGCCGTCCAGGCGACGTGGGAGCCCTCCATCAAACTGGGCCAGCATGAAGGCTTCAAGCTGTATTACCGCAAGGTCCACCTCTCCCAGTACACAGGTCCAGTGCTACTGCCCAGCAACGTAACAGCATACAACATTACCCACCTGGGTGAGTATGGTGACAGCTTGATCCGTGTCCCCTCCCAACCCTGGGATTAGCAGAAGAGAGCTCAGATGTGTTGTGCTGCCACTAAATGAGAGATGCTGCAGCTCTCCCCCAGGGTTTTGGGGTGCTTTCCCAGTAACAGGTGTGTTTGCAGCTCTTTAGAATCCCAGACTGGTTTGGGTTGGAAGGGACCTTAAAGCTCATCTAGTCCCAGTCCCCTTCCACTAGAGCAGCTTGCTCCAAGCCCTTGTGTCCAACCTGGCCTTGAACACTGCCAGGGATGGGGCAGCCACAGCTTCTCTGGGCACCCTGCGCCAGCGCCTCAGCACCCTCATAATAAAGACTCTCAATCTCCCCTCTGTCAGTTTAAAGCCCTTTCTTGTCATGTCACTGCATGCCCTTGTAAAAAGTCCCTCTCCATATTTTTTGTAGGCCCCTGTAGGTATTTGATAGGATTCCTAGAGAAGCATCCTAGAGATTTTCCTAGAGAAGCATCACATGGGGAGATGCCACTAATGATCACGCCTGAAATGCTCTTATGTCTCCTTCAAACAGATGCCTCAGTGGTGTATGAAGTCAAGCTCCTTGCCTATAACCAGCACGGAGATGGAAATTCAACTGTCCGCTTCGTGTCCTTGAGGGAAACTGTGGAGAGGACAGGTGAGACGGGACATCCTGGCTGCTTCTTTATTTTCAACATCACAAATAAGCAAAACGAAGCAAAACCCTGCTGGGCTGGGACTGCCTGATGCTGATTGATGTGGCTTTTCTGCCCCCTGGTTTGCACCGTCCCCGTTGGTCCAACCTGGTGACTCTTTTGCTAAGGCAGAGAAGACCAAATGAACCTGTAACTGCCAGTTTTGTCCCCTAAGCTCAAGCTAGAGGTGAGGCTGTGAACATGAACAAATCTCCATGCATAAGCTAAGAGCTTCCATCCTTGGGTAAGATGTGGGGCGCAGAGCATCTCTTGCAGCTTTTCTGGATATTTTGAGCTTCGCTGGCCCCAGGAAGGGAGAACACATGGCTTTGGGAAGGAGAAGGGCTGTAGAGCATGAGCACTGCATTATGTGGCAGAAAAGGGGAAATCTCCAGAGGGAGCCTCTAACTGATCACACCTTTCATATTCATCGATGTGTAAAAAACATCCTGCTGCACTTGGAAGCCTTTTAAGCCTTCCAGTGGGAATATCTTCAAGAGACAGTTATTACTCCTCTGTCTGTGCTGGAGTAAATACTAATCTTGTTGGGATCTGCCTAGCTGGTGCTTTCCATCGGGTATCAGCCTGCTCTGGCGTGGTGGCAGCCTCTCACCTCCCACCTTGGACATGGGGTTTGCAGAAATTAACATCAGAGTCTTTTTTGTTCATTAGTTGTATCTAGCAACAGCCAGCCCGGGTAATGGGCTGGCTCTCTGTGGACCTTCCAGTCCTATGCTTGCTGTGACTGCCTTCCTGGGGTGCCAGGAGCAGGGGAGCTGCATTGTGAGGCAGTGCCCTGCATGGGATGCCCACCCTGCTCTCCTCTTCCCCATGCACTGCTCTTAGCACTGCCTGGGCTTTATCTGGGCTCCCCAAAAGCTGGAGGAGCAATAGGAAAATAACACCACTGACCCCCTTTCTCCCCCTTTCTTTTGGCAGTGCTGAATCCCCCCTGTGACTGCATGAAGGACGAGCAGAACAATAAAACCTCCACAACCGGCATCATCATTGGGATCCACATTGGTGTCACATGCATCATATTCTGCATCCTTTTCCTCATGTTTGGGTACAGAGGAAGGTAGGGGCTGCTCGTGTCACTGCTCGCAAGGGGTGGTGGGTTCCTAATGCCATGTGGATATCCCCATGGGGGTCTCACACCCCTGATGTGATTATGGACTGTTTCCCATTCACAGTTTAGGATGCATATCCCAGCTCCCATGAATGCTGGGTGCTTCTCCTGCCTCCCTCCCAGGCACACAGATCCAGTGGGCTTCTCTGAACATACCAAATGAACACAGTCCCCAACTGAGGGATCTGGTGCTTCCCAGGAATGTCGCTATTTCTGCTCTGGCAAGCCTTGACCCTCCCTGTGAAGCAGAAGCACTTTAATGGTGACTGGAATGTGACTTTATAGGAGGGATTTCAGGAGTGAAGGAGCATAGCACAGGGATAAGGCAGACTTGGGCTTGGGGGAAGAAAGATGGGGAGGGGGTGGCACCACTTTGCTCACCCTCAGGCTCCATCTCTACTTTTCAGGCTGCTGATGTGCAAAAACGTGCAGGAACAGCTCTCAACACCACAGATCCCCAGGGGCCAGCGGAGCACCTCAGGCCTCGTCCTGAATGGGGCTGCTCGCAGGGACAGGGATGACCGGGACTTGAATGGAAAGCAGTTAGATATGAATGAGCTGGAGAGGTTATTCCCAGCATCCCCATCCCAGGAGCAACACGATAAGCGAATAATGGTAAGTCCAGTGGGATCAGAGCACCCCTGGGAAATGCAGACACCGCTGCATGTCTGAATGCATTGGTGACCTGCCACCCATCACTGCATTGTCCCTTCTCTGTCTCCAGTCCGCTCCACCAGCCCCCCATGATGAAACCCAGATAACCACACTCCCTCTGGATGAGTTCAGCATCATCGAGGAGCAGCCAGACCCCTTGGGCAATCCCACTGCTCCGGCTCCTGACCATCGTCCTGCCAATGAAGGATAAAACTGCCAAGACTCAAACCCTCTTGTAGGAGTTACCAGAAACCAAACCCGCGGCTGGTGATGTCTTTACAACGAGTTGTCAATCTCAGGTCAATTGAAGATTTCTACGGTCTGATTGTTATTTTTTTGTTTTGCTTTATTTTTATATATATATATAAATATATATATATGTATCCAGCCTTTTGGAAACTTTGTGAGGTTGATCTTTCTGACTTCCCTCGGGCCTCTTGGTGTGTTCCTGCCGAAGACGGCTTTACCGAGAATGGTCACGATGGATTTTCCCTGCAGCTGCTAAGTAACAGCCTCCTTGGCAGAGTTTGGCAAAGCCTCCCATCTCTGACAGACTGGGGATACAGTGGAGCCTCCTCGTGGCATCCCAGACGTTTTCCTGATCAGCAGCTTTAGGATTACTTTTTGGATCTATTTTTTGTTTCCAGAAGATTGGATTCAGAGAAATCCTTCTGACTTGACTCCAAAAATCGAGGCCCGGGAAGGGCGTCTCCCCATGGATTTGATGGTTTTGTACACTTTCTCTATTTCTCAGGATAC
Source organism: Psittacus erithacus (assembly GCA_009867235.2). Lineage (NCBI taxonomy): Eukaryota > Metazoa > Chordata > Aves > Psittaciformes > Psittacidae > Psittacus > Psittacus erithacus. The sequence goes on from WYDI02028916.1 coordinate 25,401, forward strand.
TTTTTTTGCTGATGGACTCTAAATAATATGAAAAAAAAGGAAAAACTAAAAAGAGTGTGTGTGTCAAAGGATGCCTGCCTGAGGGCTACTGACAGACTTGGACAGACAACCCGAGTGGACTCAGAACCTACCTCAACCGGAATGAATGTCTTCTGGGAAGCAGAGATACCTGTGTCTTCCTTCGTGTTCAGACAACAAGTAGTGTAGCACTTGGTCAGTACAAGCTTGGTCCTACCTCAGCAGTCACGCTCTGTACCTGCCGCCTCGGTGGTGTTCTTGTCGTTGTTCCCATGTAAAGCACTTCCAAACCTTTGAAAGCAATGTTCTACCTCAAGCGTGATAGAAACTCATGTGTGTGTGTGTGGGTGTGTGTGTGCGTGTCCTCTCCTCTCCCCAATTCTTGCATCTCCCACCCAGCCCCACACGAAGCAAGATGCTTCTCTAGTGTTATGAGCTTTACTTTTAGGGCATGTAGCGGGGCTCTGGTGTGATGTTGTGTGGTGGAGATTTGTATCATGGTTTTGTTACTTTAAAGATTGTTGGGGCCATCACAGATGCGTGGCTCGATGCCCCCTGGTTCACCAGCACCGTTGCTTTGCAGGGCTGATTTGGGTGCTGCTGGTGGTGGCTGCCTTGACCCATCCTGGGTGTATTTGGGATGGAGTGGGGTGTACAGGGTGCTCCGATACCAGTACTGGGGCCAAGGCACCCTCCTGCCTCATCAGCGTGCTGCTCTCCAAGGCTGATTCCCAGCAGAATGATTTATGACATGTGCCAGCACAAGCAGCATAAGATGCCCTTGGGAGGTTTGAATCTGGATGTCACCATTTGTCCCTTCAAGAGCATCTGTGAGGAAACTGATACAGCACTTCCAAAACCCTGTGAGATGCTACTGAGCTGCTCCCAGCTCCTCCAGTGTATTTCCAGCTAGCAGGAGATCATCCAGAGGATGAGCAGAGCCAAAAATGGCTCATTTCCCTGGGAGGGATGTGGCCAGGAGGGATTCTGGATGCTTGGAGCTACCAACAGCTTCCCCTTCCCCATGCCTAGGGTGAGCAGAGGAGCTCCTGACACCAAAGAGAGGGTTTGTGCATGACCTCCACCACCTCCAGGGACCAACCACAACCCTGCTGTGGTGGTATTTGGGTTGTCCTGGCATGGTGCAGCCTTGTGAGTCTGGTGTCATCCATGGGGTGTGATGGGGGCATGCACAGGGGACAGGGACCTTGGGCAGCTCTTTCCCCACGGCATGGGTTGGTTAAAACCAGGCGAATGTGAAGGTTTGAACTCTTTGCATAGGTGGTGGCAAATCAAATGTTGCCCTGTTTGCAAGGACAAGTGAAAGGAATCAGGAAAGAAAATGAGTTTAAGTTTAAAAGAAAAGTAATAATTGTATTTTTTTAAATGGTACCCATGAGAGAGTCCCTTGTGTCAGAAACATCCCTCATCTCCTTCCCATTTGGCAATGGGATGTTACTTATAACTGTGTAAATAATACAATATACAGGACCATAAGGCAAACATCTCTTCCCCCATGCTGTGTCCTGGTGCTGGGCTGGGTTAGCTGTGAGCAGGCCTCTGTCCTTCCAGAGCAAATCACCCAGCTTGACGCAAGCAGATGTTAATGGCATTGACCTCAAGAGCAAGAAACTCTTGAGGCTTGGTGTTTGTAGCCCTCTGCCATCAAAATTCCTCCTCCTGTCGACATCATGCAGGTCAGAATAAATGTAAAGGGTTAAATTTATGCATTAAACCCTGAAATAGCCTCTCCCCACCCCACCAAAGAGGTGAAGTGGACATCAGACTGATTCCTGCTCACCCCTACTGTGGGGAGATGCTCCTTTCCCCGTGATGCTGGACCTGGAGATGTGGTGGGAAGGGACCGCAGGGGGACAGCACTGGTGGCGCCATGCGCGACCAATAGCACAGCCCATCCCATGGTGGGAACGGGAGGATGATGGGGCTTGGAAAGGGCAGAAGGGAGGAGGAGATGCCAAACAGCTCGAGTTATAACCTCATATCAAAGAAAACCCAATCTCCTCCTGCCATCCCGCTCCAGCCCAGCTTTTCTTTATGTTGTTTTATTTTGTGTGTGTATCGCCGACGTTCACGTTGAATAAGTCCTGTTGCCAAAGTGAACACAGAATTTAGACTAGCTTTCAGCTCAGACTTCCTGGAGCTGTGAACATGCTATTAATTTAATATCATATTATTGTGATATTGTAATAGTAACAAGTATTTGTCACTACTTCCTTTTATTAAAGGGAAATGCTGTGCCATTTGACTAGTTGAAAGACAATAGTATGTCAAGAATAGAGCTTTTTCCTTTTGGTTTAATTATGCAGAAATGTGATGGCTTAAACCAGTGCAGATTATGTGTTGGTTTGAGATGGTGGAAGATGGATGTAAATCTTTAAAGACTATTTTTTAAATGTTTAGCTTTTCCTCTTTTTTGGGGTTTCTTTTCCGCTCTTGTCAATCCATACCATGGGGACCTAATGTTGATGGTTGTGGCAGGTCAGCCCCTGCAGGGATGAGGCTGAAGTCTGGAGATCCAGCAGGAGAATGTGGTCTTCCGTGGGTTTTCCAAGCCTCCCAAGTCCACAAAACTGGGCAAAATCCCCTCAAAATGGCACATTCTGGCTGGATGCTGTGATTACCTCTAGCTGCCTCTTAGCTGGAGAAGCCACACGTAACAGCACCTCTTGCCATTCATCAATGCCTGAGCCAGGCTGGAGGCAAAGCTGTGCCAACCAAAACCTTGGGAAAACACCACCTGGAATACGTCTGGCCTTTACCCTGTAAAACAAGAAGGAAAAAAGAACAAAGATAGCTTCTGTTTGGTTTCAGCTTCAAGTCTGTCCTTGGTTCAGCCAAACTGCTGCCCTGTGTTTGAGGGAAACCACAGGATTGTTAGTCTGTGCTTAAGACACAGTTGTACTTGGGTGGATGTGTTGTACTTGGGTGGATGTGGTGTTATACTTGGGTAGGTATGTTGTGCTTGGGTACACATGTACTTGAGTGGACGTTGTACTTGGGACAGCTGTACTTAGGTAGACCTGTTGTCCTTGGACAGATGCAGGGCTGCAGGTCCCCATGTGCTGCTGGTGGTTTGGATGTTATTTCATAGGTGTTTAAAATGGCCTTCCCAGGTCTTCCATGTGCACATACCCATTTTCATGGAATCAGAGGCTTCGTCAAAGGAATCACCTCTGGGATTTGGCCAGGCTGTTGGTTGAACAAGAGCATCACTGCTGTCCTGTACCACTGGGCTCCTGAGCCTTGAGGCAAAGCTTTGCTGCATCCATGGGGCAAAGCGGTCTGGGCATCATTTTATGCACCAGGACAGAGCACTGAACCAGCCCGGCTGTCACCTCAAACGTAAGCAACAAGTTGCCAGATTCCTTATTTCTTTTTCCTTTTTATTTTCCCTTTTTTTAATGGGAGGAATTGAGTTTTATCCAGAGATAAAAGCCACTGGATAACAGGCGGATGCTGGATCAGTGCAAGCCACTGGCAGCTGCCTGTGTTTGGGGTAGGAATCTCATCCTCTACTATTTTTCCAAGCAAATAATTCCACTAAATCAACTCGCTGCCTTTTCTGGGCAGATCCAGACAAACCCTCTCACTTTCCTGGCTTACAGCAAAAAATTCCAGCTGAAATTCCAGCAAGGAACAAAGCGTCCCAAAAGCTGATTTCTTTATTATTTTCTTTTCTTGTTGGTAACCCATAATGGGCACATCCTATTCTTGGAGCTCTCAAGTTTACCAGAGATGGCTGCTACCTCAGGGACAGTATCCACATTGTCTTTAGTTGACTAGGGAATAGTTTGATGCTGTGACAGGGTATTTTCATGCCGTTGGATTCAGGTATTTATTTGTCTACCGTTATCTTTCTTCTTCCTTGCTTTGTAAAGATGCTGATGTGTTGAAGTGCTGGACCAGTTTGGGAATTTGTAAAGCTTCCACCCAAAATTACACCAAGGGACTGTACATTTTGAGCTGGCAATATAAGAGGAGTGTTGCTGCTTCTGGATGGTGAAGGGAAGGGTTTTTGCTGCCCATGGGGCTGTTCCTCCAGGATAACCATCCCACAGCATCTGAGGGGGGATTGATGCAGTGCCTGAGCCCTTTCTGAGCTGACTGACAGCACTGAAGCCTGGGAGGGTCACTTAAAACAAAGGAAATTAAAAGCTTATGAAAACAAATGGCTGCGATGTGGAGGGAGCTACTTAGTTACTGCATCTGTGCAAACAGTGTTTGGAAACCTATCCCTCCCTGTGCTGTGCCAGTGGAGGTGGATTAAAGATCCCATCTAGCAACGTGATGCCTGCTCATTTACTTCCCTCACCCGCCAAATTAAAAGGGAAAGGAAAAGGAAGGTGTTAGTTTAAACCTATAATTTAAGGCTACAGGGCTGGGGCTTTGGGCAGGGAAGTGGTTCCATGTGAGCACCAGCTCCTGGTGCAGGGCCACGGCTCCAGAGCCCTCCATAATGCTGGAAATCAGTGAAACGGCTCCAAGTTGCCTCTGGGAGCAGAGTCTGAGCCTCAGCATCGTGTAACAAGAAGGGATGGGGCCTGTGCAAAGCCCAGCAAGTCAAGGAAAAGCCTGATTTCACGGGGCTTTGGATCAGGGTCTTACTTACAAAGCAAAGAGGGATTTTAACCTTGATCGTGTTTCCATCGTTTAAACTTGCGATATCTTTACATCTGTCATAAAGTGATAATAAAGACGGTGCTAAACCCTTGTCCCAGCCCTCTTCGGGAATCAGCAGTTAAGAGTACTATTAAAAACCCAAATTGCAAAGCACTTTTCTACTGTTTATTTTCTACCTTCCTTGCTTTGAACTGTCTCAATGTTGAAATCCCACTGATCCCATGATTGTTAGCTCTGTATAAAAGAAAAACAATAAAACCAAACCCTTTCTTTTGCTTGTTTTCCTTTTTGTAGTTTGCTCTGTTTAGGTTTTAGCCTGTGGCTACTTGTACAAGAAAAATAAAGCTAGAATAAAGGAGCTCGAGTGGGTCGGCCTGAGTGGTGCTTTCTTCGTGCCGCAGCATGTGCCCATCACATGGAGGGTTGGGAATCTGGTTCCTCTTACAGAGCAGCTTCTAAATGCAGTTGTTAAGGGCTGAAGGGGGTTTGTTTTGCTGCTTTGCTCATAAACCTCAGGCCAAAGCATCAGCAGAGGCAGGATAGAGCCCTCCAAGGTCCCGGTACGATGCCTCATGCTTGGAGGTGCAATCAGTTTCCAGTTAATCCTGGCTCTCAGCTGTTGCTGCTGTCGGCTTTTCCCACTGCTGCCAGTGGGGCATCACTTCACCTGGTGGCTCTTTGCAGAAACCCCAGTTAAAGCTGTGCTCAGGCCCTTTCCAGCCCAGCTGCAACCTGGCCTGCGATGGCTGAGGTGGGATGGGCATTCCCACCTTTAAGCTCACCTAAACATGCAAAGGGGTTTGATGCCAGTGGAATGCAGAGGCAACCAGCTGCTGGTGAAGAAATCAACTTGCAAGTGAAGCCTGGTGTGTGGGGACTCCTTGGGAAGGAGCTGGCATCTCCCTGGTGTCCGTGGCAAAGCAGAGCCCAGCCCCAGCAGCCCTGGGACAGGTTGGTTTGGGAAAACATGATGAGTTGTCCGGAGGAACGGCCCTGTCCTCCCCTCTGCTGCTGCTCTCGATGCCAAAGAACAGTCACAGCAAAGGGCTGCGGAGGATAAATGAGTGAGCCCGAGCCCAGCAGCACTTCCTGAAGAGGGTTTCAATAAGCAAGGTGAGTGAAGAGTCGCTGCAAACAACGCCCCGAAGCTCTAGAAACTGCTAAACTGCAGCACAGGTTGTCTAAATATATACTTCATAATAAATACAAGCATAAAACCTGGTTTTATTTCCCAGTGGCAGCACAAGAGGTGAAGAAACAGATCAGAGCTGCTCACTCGGGGCATTTCCATGTAAGTTCAGTGGAATATGGTGCTTCAGATAGCAGCTGCGGAGTCGAGGTAGTGTATAAAGCTTGTGGCTTTCATTAAGAAGGACTTTCCCTGCCTTCATGGCAATAAAACAAAAAGGCTTGACGATATTAATCTGAAGTCTTAGAAACTAAGGAAATAAACCTCCCCCATGTAATACGTTTAAATCACTTTGATTTTGGCTGCTGGAAATACAAGTGGGCTCAAACCCCCCCCCCACCTGAGTGTTCAAACCCCATCTTTGAGAAAAGAAACCTGATTTGAGTGTGCACATTCAGATGGCTGCTGGAAGCAGCTCGGATCCTCAGCTCATCATCAACATCTTCAGCTCCAGAAATACTAAGACAAAATTGAGTTGGGCATTTTCAGCTCCAAACGCTGGGTTCGTGCCTTGGAGAAGATGTTACTGCTAATGTCCTAGTTATAACCCTGCCAACACAGCGAGAATTTATAATACCCCATAAAGCCCTAACTATCTGAAAGGTCATTTAGCACTAATACCACCCGGGCATCCCCGTTTCGTATTGCTGACACTTTTATGAAGCCAGGTTTAATCCCGGTGCCGCTGCTGTAAAACCTTTATAGGGACCATTTCTGCCTCAAAAAATAATCCTTAAAAATCAAGAGCTGGAACATCTTCATCAGTGCAGGCGGCCCTGAAAGGCTGCAGCATCCCAAAGCCCGGGTACCGGCATCCTGGCCCGCTGCAGGCCTGAACTGGGGTGTGTTTAATCCTTAAATCTGGATCTCCAGCCTGTTACTCACAGCACCATCAGAGTCACTGCCTTGGCTAAATGAGAAGCCTCCTGATTTCATACGGAACCATCAAACCCTCGTCTTGCCCAGGAAAGCCATTTCCTTGGTGCTAAAATAGCTAAATTAGTCTTGCTCAGCATCGTAAAGGAGCTTGTCTTGTTTATTGAGCGATAAATATAAAGGTACAGTAACTAAATTCATCAGTCCCTAAACACAGCCGCTGGGAACGGCCATTTCCACCATCCAATCTATGATTGCATGAATATTTCAGAGTCCTCTTTCCCTTGGGTCCTCGCCTTATCTCTGGAGCCTGGGTATTATTTTCTGCTTTTCAGCTTTTTGGCTGTATTGGAGGAAATGTCATTATTTGGACCTGGGTGGATTGCAGTTGACTTTCCTAAGCCAATTTATATTGGCAAGCTGCTGTTTTTAAAAACCCCTATAAATCACTCCTATGAATTTTAATAATCTAATGTGGTTTCAAACATGCTCCCTTAATGCGTGACACACTATTACAGGCGGCAATAGCTCCTCGGGTCACGAACTCCCTCTTTACCATCACCTTCGGCAAGCGCCGCAAGGGAGAAGAGCGATGCCCAGGCACCAATAGTGGAAATACCCCTAGGAGCTCATTGCAGGGACTGGGATTTAACAGTGTGCCAAAAGCACACCTCAGCTCACAGCACCCTGCTGCATTTGATGGTACCAAGCCCCAAATGCTCCGGGAGGCAGCCCTTGAGACAACCCTCATCCCATCGCGGGGTGTTGGGTACCAGTCATGGCACGGTCGCCACCAGCAACAATATGTTTAAGGCTGTTGTTTAATTAATTTCTTTACCTGAAATTTTGCTTGGAAGATCAGGAATTTCCTCCCTTCCCCGCCAGGGCCCTGCTCCCAAGGGAGAGGCAGGATCCAGCGCTTGAGGAGGTTCTGGTGCAGAAATCACAGGACCAGGTTGGACACAGGGGCTTGGAGCAAGATGCTCTAGTGGAAGGTGTCCCTGCCCGTGGCAGGGGTTGGAACTGGGTGAGCTTTAAGGTCCCTTCCAACACAAACCAGTCTGGGATTCCCTGATTTTCTGATATTTCCCTTAATAAAGACATAAGACACGTGTCCAGGGCACAGCCCCAAGCTGGGATTCACAGCTCTAAGAGGTCCACAAACTGCCCCATGCCAGAAGATAGGGCCAGGCCTCCTAATCACCTATTGACTTTAATGCTCTCTGTCCCCATCTTGTGCACGTTACATTCATTTTCTTCCCATCCCCATTGCAATGGCTCCACAGTACCTGCTGGCTACCAAGGGGTGCCCTTGTAGGGGGGTCACCTCCTAGTCAGAAGAAAAAGAGCTAAGATGGATGGGGAGTAAAATTCAGGGCGAAAAGGAGACCTTGGGGGACCTTCTTCAGTGAACCAGGTCATGGAGCATCTCCTGCAGTTCCTCTGGAGCAGCTGATGATGGGGTTTGATGCAATGGTGTTGTCTTCACTGGAGGATAACTTTGCTTGTCCACATTGCCTGGTTTTAGTAGCACAGGACCAAACCAGAAGAATACACACGTCTGCAAGAAAGCAGATCCTTAAGGAAGGGACTAATTGCAAGCAGGGGAAAGTAATGAGCCAGGCTTTGCTATTTGGCTTCTGAAGGGCTCCTCAGCATGAGATGCAGCAGGATGGGGGCAATGGGGTACAGGGACCTCCCCGAACCTTACTGCTGCCTGTCTGGCTGCAGCCAGCCCCAGAGGAGTCGCTGGTTTAATGTTCTCAGAACACAACACAGACCCAGTCTGCACAGGGAGCTCTCGAGCTTTCCAAGGCTGCCGCTGCGATGCTTTACCCTGAGATGCTGTCACGTTCATCATTCATCTGTTTCCTCCCGTTCCTGTAACCTCACCTGCGACAAGACGACGCTGTAAGTGCCTGATTCCCCAAGAATAAATTACAGTTTCATAAATGGTATTTTGCTTCGCTGCTCAATTTGCAAGGGAAATGATGCCAATGGCTTTGTTCACAGGGTTTCACCCAGCACGAACAATACCATCCTCCACATTACTGTGTTTCTTTTAACCCTCAAGTTATTTTCGTACCCTGTATCACTGGGATACACGGAAAAGAACACAACAGCCCAGGTGTTTTTGCATTATCAACTAACCACAAGCAGATACAAGGGCACGTGTGCCTATAAACCCCCATATACATCGATCTAGAGAGGAGTAAGGCACACAGAGAGAGATCCACTTCCCAAAGAGAGAAGAATCCTTTAGCTTAAAAGTATTTACAGTTGCCACAAGCTGGGTTAGACCGCCCTGAGTGATAAATACGTGTGTGATTTAAGACTTGGGGCTAGGAAAGCAGCCCCAGCTTCTCCCAGGGACCCCCAAGTTGCCCCATGGACACCCCCTGGGCCAGCACAGTCCCAACAGGATCATTCAGCCCCATTGAAAACACTGCGGTTTTCACAGCAGCTTCATCTTTTTTTCTTTCCTAGGATTATAAAAGGATGAGAAAAAGGACAAAAGCATCTTCCCAGCTATTCACATCTAATGACCAGGGGTCACCGCTGCTGGGGACACAGGGCTCTGCCCAGGTCACTGTGGACACCCTGGATGTGGAGCCACACAGCTCAGGATGTGCCACTGTTAAAGCTCATAAATCCTTTCATCAAAGGAAGGAAAAGAGCACAAAAGCCCCTGCATGTGAGATGCTGAATATTACAAGGTTTGGTGAACAGCCTCTAATTTCTCCCAGGACTTTTTTAACCGGCACTTTTTTGGGGAGACCTTGAAAGAAATGAACTTTTTGGGGCATATTTTGGAGGTTTTTTGCTGTCCTCTTATGGTATGTGGAAAAAAATGAACGGAAATGTTTCCATTTGGAATAGAAACCTTGTCTTTGAGGTGCTTGTGCGCACCACTACACCAGGATCGCTTTATGGAACGTCATCTTCATCCTTCAACCTGAGCCACCGCGCTGGAGGTGGACGGCTCCTGGTTGTCCGGCCATTGATAAACCCTTTAACCTAAACCACTGAGCTCTGAATCTGTGTGACACATGAGGCAATAACTGCAATTCCAAGAAAAATAGATATAAAACATTTGTTTTCTTTTTCAGAGATGAAAATGTGTTGAGGTGTTGCTGTGGGATATGTTGATGTGCGATACGTGTCCATGTATCTCCTCTGCTTCTCACCCCTGTCCCCTTATCCTCCTGGATGAGACCCCAGGCAAGGTTTTCTCCTTTCCCTCTGAAAATGGACGTTTCAAGACAGTCTCAAACCCTCATGGGCTTTAGATTTCTTCCAGCGCTGAACAAGGATGAATTCCTGACCATAAACCCCATCACAAAACAGCGTTCGGCCACCCCAAGAGGCACCATCAAAATCCCAGAGAAATGAAATACTTGCAGCCAGATAAAGCACAAATCAAAAGAAAGGGAGAGCAGGTTTGTGCAATCCCAGCACAAATCCATCCTGCCCGGCTTCCTGCATCTTAGTGAGCACACACTGATTTTATCAGACATCAGGGAATCCACACTGAAGCCTTTGGCCCCATCTCCTGGGGATGCTCAGCATCCCTGCGAAGGACATCACCAGATTTTGACTGACGTTTAATAAGGAAAACGAGATGTAAATCTACATTCAGAAAGAAGTGAGGGTGCTGCCCATTGCAGGTACCAGGAGGATGGTACCCGGCTCTCTTTCACCACGCACAGGGCTGCTGACCATGGCCAGGAGCTACAGGCTACATGGATCGGGGCTGCTAATGGATTTAAGCAGCTGCTAATTGCTCCGTGCACTCACTGTAATTACGGAGCTGGATGGGGCGGTAAAACACTAGCAGAGCATTAACTGCTGCAGGAAGAGAAATCCCAATCGTGGGTTAATCGACCCGAAAGCCCCGTCTCCCACTGCTGAGGATTTTCCATCACGCCAGGAAAAATCCAAGGTTTCCTATGGAAATGCGCTGATTTCGGGAACATTTGATGGGAGGGAGGGGGCTGCTCTGCTCTTTCCATCTATTTCTTTGCATTTTGCCTTCAAACCCAGGCTGAGGCATCGCGCGGCTCCCTGCCTTTGCCCACAACGGCAGCCCCTAACAAAAAGTCGCCCAATGGAACGCGCTGGGTACCTTTGTAATTAATTAGAGTTAATGACAACCTCCAGCAGCATCAGCGCCTGCAGCCAAGGGTTGCAGCGTGTAGCACCAAGAGCTGCATTGTGCGTGCAAGAGGGACCTGCTCCAGTCTTTCCTCCTAGTGCAACTCATTTCATTACTCCAATTAAACACGTGCTGGTAGGTACTTACCATGGCGAGGGATGAGGGGAGCCCCCAGCGCCTGCCCATGGCTACAGGCTCCCAGCAAGAGCCTGAGGATGGAGAGGGGCAGCGCTGGGAAGTGACAAGGTGTAGGAAGAGAAGAGTGGTTTGCAATAACCTCCCACCCTTCGTTAGTGCCACTGTCACAGCACGGGTGTGCTCTGTGCATTACAGTGAATGGTGCATGGCAGAGCACAGAGGACAGGGCAATGATTCCTTTATTTCTCCATGTTTGCACATCCCGGGGCTTCACCCTCAAGGAATGAGGCAGGGATGCAGGGGACCCATCCAGCTGGGAACAGGGGTCTCGGAGCAGCCGAGGGTCCGCGACCTGCTGCCTGCTGTCAGGGATCTGGAGCCAAAGGGAAGAGGGATGCTCAGGGATCCGCTGCTGCTGATCCCTTCTGGAACCTGTGCTGATGCTACAGCAAATCCCTGCCTCCAGAGGATCCGTGCGCCACATCCACGCTGGGATGCACTTAGGGCAAGGAGGCCGCTGGGGCAAGGAGAAGCATCCAGTAAAGAGATGAGCCCTTCACTCCCACAATTAGCGGCACACGCAGCAGACAAGTATCAAGTGATGGTGAATCGAGGGGTTTACTAAAATGCCTCATCTGCAGAGGCTTTTCCTCCCCCCTCCCACACCTCTCCCTGCATCCCTCTGTCCAACAGCATTCCCAAAAGACTAAACACCTTTGGTTTCCATGGCAGCCTGATTTTCAATGAGCATCCTTCAAGTCCTAACCAGAAAGTGTTTCATAAATGCACACAGGACACAGGCATCTCCCCGGGGTGAGAGTGTCCTTCCCCCCAAAACTAGCACCTCTGCCCATGCTGGTTTCATTTTGGTGCATTGATGGGAGCCAGCAGCCTTTGCTCCTGCTGAACCTGTGGGAAGGGGCTGGCTGGGAGCTGCTGCTTGCTCCCGCGAATGGAGTTTGCTTGTGGCCAGGAGAGGGAATTGGGCTTTTTCCTGGGGGAGATTAAATACATAAAGCACTGTTGAGCATCAGGAGGAGGCACAGGGAGGCTTCCTCTGGAGGAGCTGCCTCTGCTCCAGCCCATTGGGCAAGGACAGTGACACATCCCCAGCTGTCCCCTCCTGAGCTGCCCTGGATACAAATCACCTCGTTCCATTTTGTCGGATACCACCCAATATTTCCCATCTCCCATTCAACACAAGCCCAGCAGTCTGCACACTTGTGGTTTGCTGTTTCTTTTAGGTTTAACCCCATTTAGTGTCTCTGCTGGCCAGAGGGTGCCCAGAGCTGCTCCATCCCTGGCAGTGTTCAAGGCCAGGTTGCACACAGGGGCTTGGAGCAAGCTGCTCTAGTGGAAGGTGTCCCTGCC
>WYDI02028916.1:40809-51436 GCA_009867235.2 Psittacus erithacus
TTAATATATATTAGGAATAATTAATATGTGTGTGTATATATATGTATCTATATATATGTTCCAATTCCAGCCCTGTGGGATTACCCTGCTCGGCCTCACCTAGGAGCTACATGGAGAAAAACTTGGGAAACGCCCAAGTTCTTATTCCACTGGCTTTCAAGCCAGTGTCCCACTGCATCAGCTTGTGAGCAAGCACAATGCATCGGTTCATGCCAGGGTGAGAGATCCCCCAAACCTGTGAGCATCACCTCACAGAGCAGCTTCAGTTCTGGCAGGGAAGAAATCTGCTGCCAGCAGTGGCTTTCCCCCCGTGGAGCTCAGCTCGTAGCCATCCATCGAGGTGGATTTAAAGCTTCCTGAGCAGCACTCTTAAACGGCCAATTTGACCAGAAAATGTGCTTGTTTCACAAGCACTGGCTGCTGGGAAATCACAGCTATATTTCATTATTGCTACTAATTGCTATAAAGGATTATGGGGAGGCGATGGCACAGGCAGAAAGAAATAGATACCATTTGCAGTATATTGACCCTGGAGAAAATTTCCTGAGCTTGCTTAAGGGGGCAGAAACTGGTGCTGGGTGCAAATAAATGAGCAAAAGCATTTTCTGAAGGAATTAGCACACGGCACGAGCAAATTGCAGCAATTGTCTCTCTCCTTTCTAAGTGCTGAATTGCCTCTATAATTCCCCATCATTTAGCTGCATAAATCTCACACAAATAAACCAGCAATTTGCATATGCACAGAAAAGAAATTAGAGAAACACGAGGAAAGAAGCTATAGTTTTCCTCCTCACGCTGGAAATAAATATGCAGCGCTTGCTGCTGAGGCTGTGTTTGGCCCAGCTTGGAAAGAAGAATTTAGGAAACCCCTTAATTTTTCAATAATAAATACATATCAGAGGATGAAAAAAATGGATTTGTGGCATATGGAAGCCCATCGCTTCTGGGTTGTTGCATTATGAAGTGTGATGGCTGCGGCGTGCATGCGATAGACGCAGTATTACGGGTGATGCTGATGCCCTTCATGACTGCGGGTGAGGGATGGGGTGAATGCCTCCAATGTGGTTTGGTCCAGCCCTGATTGAACTAAATGGAGAGGATTTTGGGAAGCAAAAGTCTCTTGAAGGCAACAAGAATCTCGCTTTTCAGTCCATGAAATGCTTGTTCATTGCAGTTTCTATGGAGGACTCAAGGTCTTCACTACTACAGGAAGCCCAGATTTAAGCCCAGAAGTAATTAAATCATCTCTCTAAATTACTGAGCCATAACACCCCAGCTGGCCTTAGACCCCACGGGTGGAAGAAGGCACCAGTGGGTAGCAGGCAATAGTCTGACTGTTTATGATGGTGGTAGATGCTTCCCAGAGGAGTAAAATAGCTGTTTCCGATTAACTCCCTGTGTGACTGATCTCATTCTGGAATAAGAGGGTGTTACTCCAAAACACCGTAATCCTCTTCCAAACGCCTTAATCGCATTCGGAATAATGTGCTTTTCTTCCAAAACATTCATATAGGGGAAAATCGGGGGCGAAAATAATCAATCAGGAACAGCCCTTTGGAATAACACCTCATGCAAAGCGCTCTCAGCGGGATGTGGGATACTGCTCTGGTTTACAAAGGTTAATAAATCAGTATTTGCAGTAACTCCTGCAGGCTGGGAGAGTGGCACATCCAAAAGGCACATGGCATCTCCTCCTTCCTTAAGTTGCCTCCAAAGCAACGGAGCTCTAAAGAGATATGTGTATTTTTTAGCACTGGTGCATCAAACACCTACCTGTGTCCCTCATGGTCCCTATGGACCACACAATGTGGTACCTCTCCATGCTATGCGACTGTAGCATTGCAAGTGCATTGCTCGGGGATGTGTCTGTCAGACCAAGTTGGAAAGCTAAAAGAAGGTGACATTTTAGCCTTGGAGGTGAAATGAATTATGCTTCTTTAAAGTAAAAGATCTTTGGAGAGTGGGAGAGAGGAGGAAAATTCAATTTAAACAGGTAGATCTTTACCAAAGCTGTTTGTTAGCAGTTTTCATTGGTACAATAACACTAATGCTGCTTGCAGATTAAATGCCCCTGGTTTGGAAATCTATCTGATTTGGAAGGGCACATTCATTGCCCTGCTCAGTCTATGGTGGTAACAGGTTCAGCCAGAGCAGCAGGAGCTGCACTGCAGACAAAAGGGCTGCCTAAGCTCCATGGCATTGGTGTAAACATCAGAAGAAAGGCTTTATTTCACCAAGGGCTCCTCCTGTGTCCTCTGCTGCACCACATCCTCTTGGTTTCACCACCACAGTCCAAAGCAGTGTTTCCTTTACCCTTTCCTCTCCCCAAAATCCAATTGCCAACCATGGCAGTGCCACCGGGGAAGCACCAGACCGTGTCCCCAGGACAAGGTGCCACCAGCACCCATCAGCCCATCTCTCACTGTCTTTTACATCTCCCACGCTGCTGGAGCAGGAAGAGCCTCGCATCAGGGAAGAGGAACAAACAGCGACCTGGGATGAAAGCGCGAGCTCTCACATCTTTCATCCATTAACTGATCATCCCTCCTGCACGACACATGCGCTGATTCATCATACATGATCAATACCTTCCTTGAGGCCCCAGCATGATGAACGTCTCTGCTGATATTCAAATGACCTTCAGAGAACAGGGGCAGCTCCCCCAGGCACAGGTCAAAGAGCCAAGACTGAAGCGCTGTGTAAGATGATACACGGTCCCAAGATCTCTCCATAAGGCACAGAGGAATATTTTTGGCTAGGAAGCTTCCTGAGCAACACAAGGGAAGATTTCAGATCATGCAGAGGCTGGAAGATGATGCTGGATCAAAAGGACTTGGATTTTGTGTGCCAGGCTGGAGCAAAATGCTGTGACACCCGCTTGCAAAGGGGCGTTATGGTTTCATATGCTATGCTCTTTCTCTGCCCTTAGGGTCATCTCACAGCATCATTTTGGGTGCAGTTAGAGATGGGGATAAGTGAAGCAGCATCCCCACCTTCCGATTCCAGAGGAAGTGAAAACCAGCCCTTTAAGAGAGCTGTTTGTTAGGCAAAGCTCCATATTTTGCCCCAAAAATGATAATTAAAAGAAATGTTGAGACCCAGGAAAGCTCCTACAGTAGCTCTTTGCTTGATTTAGGTTAAATATAATTGCTGTCCAGATTTATCTGCCTGACATAAGTAATTAGATAACAGAGCACTTATAAGCTGTCATTTCCTATGAGCATATTTTAACATGGCCTTTATAATTTGACCTTTATATCTGCAGCGGCTTCATCCGCTCCCCGCTCCTGTGATGGATTTATTGCTGAGGACTGGACTTATGCTTGCTGATCCTCAGGTAAGGATGCTGCACAGGAGACGTGTTACAGACCCAGTGGTTTCTGCAATGAGGAGAGATCCTTCTCCAGCTACTCGTGGCTCTGATGATGGTGGCAAATACACCAGATCCAGACCCTGCTGCACCAGAATTAATCTACAGGGTTACATTTAATGCTCGCACCAAGAGCAATTACTGACAGCGCTAGAAAAGGTTGGGCAGTGCAGAACTGGCGGAACACAGCCACTCACCACTGCAAGGGCAGGAGATATTCATATATCTCATACATTCATACAATGCCTGGAGGAGCCCAAAAGCAAGATGCCGAGAAGGAAAAGAACCCAAGAGATTCAGATCACCATCACTATATTCCGACATGAAAACTATATTCAGACAGGGAGACACTGATGCCCATGCACAACAAACCCTACAGATGCACAGCAGGGACTGGAGCCTTTCACAGCTGAACAGCTCCGAGTAAATAAAACAAAAACCTAAGACAACATAGACTCCTTTCTGTCCTTTCTTATGAATCCCAGACTTGGGCAGGCTCCCTCTTCCCGTCAACATCCCTTGGGAAACAATTTGACTGCGCTGGAGTTGTCAGATTTCTAACACAAGAGATTTGATTTTTATACTTCACTGAATATTTTCTATCAAATCTTCCTTCCTTTTGAAAACCATTTCCAAACTCCCCCCTGACTGATGGATTTGTTTGCCTCTTATTGTCATAACTTCCTTAACGACACGAGATTGGAAGGGTAAGCAGGGATTGCTAAAGAGACACAGCCTGTATTTATTGCAGTGGTGTCTGGGAGCTGCTGCTGAGGCTGTATTTCTTTGCATCTTAAATGTCTACATTTCAACCAAAAGGCATGAACCCGCTATGGGAAACCAGCCAATGCCAGTTTCAGGTTTGGTACTCAAAAGTAAATGCTCTATTTATTTGTTGTGCTGCACAGAAAAGGTTAAAATGAGCCCCCCATGATTAAAGAGGAAACCAGAGGAGAAACCTGGGCTAAAATCCACTCCATCACCACCACGCAAAGGGCTTTCATGGCTGAGGAGGTGCAGTGATGCAAAATATTGTTATTAATAATAAACTCCCAACTTAAGCAGGTACAAAACTGAGCTTCAAGGAGATGTGGATCCTAAAAACCTTCTCTGGTTCCCTGCAGCCTGACCTCCACTGTGTTTTATTAAGCTTCCTCCCTGTGACACTCTCCTTTAATCCCAGGCATAGGAAGACCTGGGTATCTTTAAAGGCAGTGGCGGTTTTTATCTGAGTTAGGGATGTTTGTCATTGACTTTATTTATTCATGGGAAATCAGCAGCGCTGTGTAACCACCTCTTTCTATGAGAAAATAAAAGGCAATGTGTTATCAGCTCAAGAGCAAGGCAGCCACCACGCACCCATCAGTTCAATGATCTTTTTTGCTCGCAGACCAAGAAGTCAAGCGAAGACAGCAGCATTTGCACGTGTAGTTTCTGACAGCAGACGATGCTGCACACAGGCATGTGACGGGCACCAAGCAGCCTTGTCCTGGCTGTGCTCAGCATCCCCACACAATCTCTGTTAAATGTGCTTTGCATCAAGCTCCTCTGATAGGATTCAGAGAACCAGCTTGTGCCCTGGTTCACCTCCCAGTCTGGCCACTGAGATGGCCAAAATAGACACTGGGGTAAGAGTTGTTCCGGGAGGAGGATGCACAGACCAAGAGGTTGTCTTTAGGGAACCAGGCTGAAAATCCTGGGAGCTGCCAGCCAGGTACTCTTCCTGCTGAGATTCCCCAAATTAGGAAGCAGTACAGTAAAGCTGACCCTCACCTCTGCCCGGCAATGGTGGGAGTCCTCCTGCCCCGCTCCTCTGGCATTCCACACCTTTGGTGTACATGGAAAACCCAACAGAGCAATTCAATTCACTCCTCGACACAGATAGGACCTGCCTTTGATTGAAAAGATGCTATATCCCCCACTAAACCCGCCTTTCCAACAAGTGCTGCCTTCCCACCACATCTCGAGCAAGCCCCCTGTGTATTTGCCATGGATGCCTGCTGGCATTGATGAGCTGATAAGGCCCATCAGACCCGTATCAGTCCCCAGCCTGGGTTGCGTTAGATCTTGAGCTGCTTTCAGAAGCAGTGCAGATGGAAACAGCTGCTGTGAAACAGAGCTGCTTCCCATCAGGTAGGCAAAGCTAAGGGTCTCTTCCAAGTTTGCCAGGAGTTTGTTTCATCTGCGAGTTCATCTCTTTCCAAGGGAGGCAGAATAGCTCTTAATAGGATTTCAGGACCGGTTTATCTATCAAGGACAAAATCCCACAATGAGACCATATCACGGAGAGATTATCCCATGTTCCCTGAAGAAGAGATCACAAGATTATCCCAAAACAAGGCTTGTTTATGTTGAGGTAATGACAGATAATTGGTACCTCCCTTTGCATAGCTGTGTGACCCAGCTTGGAAAGTAGAAACGCAGCAGCATTTCCAAAGGGAAGGAATCCAAGGTATGAGATGGACTCGATGTGAAAGGAAAACCTCTGGAAAGGATCAGGGCAAAGCCATGAATTTATGAAGCAGTTGTTCAGCTGACTCTAATTTTTAAAGCATTATTATCCTTTTAGCAGGGCTGTCAGGTAGATGGAAGCCAGAGCTGGTGTGATGAAGAGCAGCTGAAGAGTGATTTGCAGCAATTGCTGCCTTCCACAGTTTGCTGCAGAGCAGCGAGCCAAATTGCTTGTAAACAGCTTACTGCAGCCTAAAGAGCTGCAAGAAGGCAGATTCTAGGCTTGTGGTGTGAGGAATGAAGAGGGAGAATGAAAAAGGAAGAGAAACACCAATGGCAAATCCCGAGATCCACGGACGTTCAAAAGCCCAAAGCCAGACAGAAGGTGATGGGAACATTTGCTTTAATTCCTTGGAGATTCCTTCCAGACTGACCCAAACGGGACAAACCAAAGAGCCTTTTCTGCAGGTTTAAGTGCACTCGCTGTGCCCTTACAGCCTTACTCACAACTGTCTCTTCTGCATTTCTCCTGCGCTGTGTACGTGCAAGAGCAGATCAGTCGGATGCTGCATCTCTCCATGCTTCCAGGCGCTCGCATGCCACCTTCCAAGTAATGCAATCAAAACAATCCAGCTAAAAGCATTTCATTTGGCCTAGGCTGACATGAATTGTTTCTAATAAAACTAAAGCTCTGTGGGACAACTAATGGGAGCTTATTAGTACACGCAATGGACTATTCAATCAACCATATAGGGAAACTAATGGGGATTGATGGCCAAAATACAAGATGAGGACCTACCTCTTTAAATAAATAGCTGATGGGCTGGTGATTGGATTAATCTTGAGTTTCTATGGGAAAGTTTATACCTAGCTAATAAAGAGAAAAACAAAACGTGGAAAACACTATCACTGGGTCCCTGGAGGTTATAATGCTATTGCATCTGCAGCTGTGGCAGCAGCGTTTCCAGAGATGCCCATCTTTCCAAAGAGCACTGGTTTGGGAGAGGGTTTGCTGGAGATGCAACCAGATAATGCAAGAAAGCAACTGGAAAACCTCTCCTCGCTATTCCAGGTCTCGGACTGTTCTTTTCATCTTCACTTGCAATGGTCCTGGGAGTCACTACTGCAACCTTTGTGTAGGAATCAGGAGTAGGAGGTTTTGGAGATGCGGTGGGGAAGGCAAGCTTTAACCTTGCTTCATTTCAGAAGTGTGCAGCCTGGGAGGGACAATACCCCCTGTCCAGGCAGCGCTTTCAATTTGCTTTCTGTGCTGAGGCAGTTTGCACCAGACCTTAGCTCTTGGTCGATTCCCTTCAACTCAGACATCTCACATCTAACCTGAGAAGTGCCTGAGCACAAGGGAGGCTGCAGAGCACACTAGGAGCACCCCACATGCCCTTCTACTGCTTTATCCTCCTCAGAGCACGATCGGCCTCTGGGAAGAGGGTTCAGGTCTGGATGAACTCAGTATGGCCCTTTATTTTTCAGCCACCTTCCAGGCAATCCCACTTTCCTTCCCTGCTTCATCTCCTCCCTTCAGCAAAGGCTTCCCAAGGCTTTTCCAAACCCCAAGATTTTTCTACCTTTGTCCTCAATCTGATGGAGGAATGGAGTGATTTCCAGAGCTGCAGGAAGGGAATGTGCACCTCCAGGGCTTCCAAGCCACTCTTTCCTGCAGCAAACCATTCCTTGATCTCCACCCTCCCATTTCCTCCCCTTTGAAAGGCCTCCTACCAGATCACAGATGGCAATTCCTATGTGACAGATCCTAATGTCATTGATGACAGACCAGATGTCCAGGGAGGCATATTGCTCTTTTTAATCCAACATCCATCAAGAGCCTCACCTTTGTAGTGTGGGGTGAGTGTAAAGGTATCTTCATGGGAAGAGGGGGAGGGCACACATTTTTTTCCCCTCTTGCCTCATTTTTCCTTCTCCTTTGAGGAGGGGAGAGCTTTGCACAGCATGGCTGGGAGAGACTAAACCCAACACCAAAGGGGTCCTGTTCTCAGTAGCAGCATCATTAAAATGCTACTAAAGTCTCTTTTGAACTTTGCAAGGACCTAGGAAGGGACATGCTCTACGTGACAGGGTGTGTATGAGGCTCGTGTCGTTAGAGCATGCTGCCCCTACCCATTGCTGCATCTTAGGTACCTAATTCCTAAACAAGAGAAAGAAATAATTCCCATTTTGGGTTATGGAACAATCCTGATTCCTACTGTACCAGTTTCTCTCCCAGCACTCAACAGTACCTGACCGCTCTCAGCTGGATATAAATCAGATCTAAAAGTCACTTGCAGACACTGATTATGCCAGTGCGAAACTGCTCAGAGAGAGGCTCAACCTACACAGTCACCCAGCATGGCTTTTTCTTCTTTAAATCACACAAATGAAGCTGTTATTGTGAAGGTGCAGATACTGACCTGGCTCACTTGTTCCCATCAGCTAAATACAGCATATTTTTCCTATAGATTAAGCACAGCATAGCTCTCCTATATGGGATGGCAGCTGGATAAAAAGGAACCTACATGGGATGAGGCACAAGCAGGAGATGCAGCGTGGACCACAGCTTGTTAGCACCAGGCAAAAACCCACAGGTGACTTGTTTCCATTAATATTTTAAAGTGAGAACTCTCATGCTCATTATCTCTCTTGGATACAGGGAAAAGAATCCCAACACCCTTTGTGGCAGCGAAGACAAAGCTTTGCTTGGTGGGAGATGTCCTGTACAATGTAATGTATGCCAGGAGCAATCCTCTTGTTTTATGGGCCCGGGTAGTGTGAAGTGCAAAACAGGCTGGGGTCTGAAGCTGCATTATTCATGGAGGAGCTTAAATATTTCAGTGTGAAGCTGAGGTAGGGAACAACATAACAATCACACATTGTCCTCTTTCTTCCCCTAAAATCAGTGTTGAAGGCAGCAAGCGGGATACATTCTTTTCCTTTCAGCGTAATGCCATGCACCGCACGTCCCAGGGAAAGGCAGGATAACAGCGGGGCAAAGCCCACAGTCCCTCTGAGGGCAAGGGAGTGATCCCATCACTTCCTGGCTCCCAAGGAAATACCAGTCCTGATTTAGGAAGAGGAACAATATCAGTGCCTGGCATTTCCTTTTGGAGGTTATTCCCCAGTTCTGCGGGGCTGGAAGGGATAAATCAGCAGGTGGGTGCATGGACACGGGAAGTTGATGGCAATTTGTCCCCTCTGAAGCTGCAGACTTACTTCCATGCTGCTCTCAAACAACTCTCTTGTTTACGACTGACTCGATCAGAGGCAAAGCCCGATTCGCGGTGGGAAGCTGCGTTATGACCCTAAATTGCGGTATTTGGGGTAATGTGGTCGGAGCAGCCCCGGGAAGAGCCGCTCTCACCGCCCTAGCGCTGCCCCGCTCCCGCGGCCGCCGGCTCCATCCCTCTGCGCAGATGCACTGCTGCCATCAGCCGGCGAAGAGAAACCAGCACAAGGCACAATCCCTTCCCTGCTACGAGGGCAGCCAAACCAGGCACAGCACACGGCAAACCCTCCCTTTGCTGTTCTGGCGCATTCTTTGGTGTAAAGAAAAGAGCAACGCAGCAGATGGGATGCTCAGGCTGGACCTCTCCAAGCAAAACCTGCCTCATTATCCTGCCTCAAAACCTGACGCATTATCCTGCCTCAAAACCTGACGCATTATCCTCTCCAGTGCCACAAAGCCGGGAACTGCAGAAGCTTAAGGGTGGAGTGAGGATGTGGAAGAGCCTCCCTGTGTTTTGGAGCCCAGCAGAAGTGGGATTGCTTGCACAGCTCCCTACATACTGTTCACACAGCCCATGCAGCGGTTCCTGACCTCCTGCTGGGCACATCTCACAGCTCATTGCCTGCCCTCACCTCTACAGCAAAATGCTTTGTAGCCTTCCTGCAATACACATTCCTGCCCCATCCCTGGCAGTGTACAAGGATGGGGCTTGGAGCAAGCTGCTCTAGCGGAAGATGTCCCTGCCCATGGCAGGGGGTTGGAACAGGATGAGCTTTAAGGTCCCTTCAACCCAAACCAGTCTGGGATTCTATGGTGGTTCTACAAAGTCCCTGCCATGTCCCCTTGGACCAGAAGGAGCAGGCAAAGGAGCCGCATTTATGGTTACCCCAGTGTTGGCCAGAGTAGGCTGGAGGGGAAGTGAGACAAGCTTCAAAGCAGCTTTGTGTCACTGTATACCACAAGCCATTTTATCAGACCACAGAATGTGGCCGATAGCAAACACTGTCACCTCATGCATTAGGCTAAAGAGTGACTTACAGAGCTGCCTTTTGCCACCGAAGCAGTCAGAACAGCACTTCGCCAGGAGAAGCTGCTGCCTCCAGGACAACTGTGGCACATCCACAGGTCTCCTCCTAGAGCACTGATAATGCTTTGAAGAGCTCTCTTTTGTTTAGATTACCTGGTAAGTAACAGGCACAGCTCATGTGGCATACCTGAGAAGATGGAGGAGAAGAGAGAGTGCAATGCAGGGCTGGGGATGACCCCCACACATCCCATGCCAGAGGCTGCAGCCCCCTCCAGCCAGAGCATTACAAGAGCTGAATCCTGATGCAGCGCCAGTGCTGCCCTGCGGTACAGCAGCAAACCATTTATCCCCTTGGAAAAGCTGCAAAGCGCTCATCTGGGAACAGGGAAGAAACAATAGGTCCCTCCTTTGATGCAAGGGTTTGGGAGTGGGTGACAGCAGCCAAGCAGCCCTGAGGACCCCACTCTCCCTGTGCTCACCATGCAGATGCAGTGCAGACATCAGGGGTGCTGCTGTCTCCAGCTCCCACCAAAGCTGACCTGGA
>WYDI02028917.1:0-73671 GCA_009867235.2 Psittacus erithacus
GGGACTGTAGTGACAGGACAAGGGGTAATGGGTTCAAACTTAAACAGGGGAAGTTTAGATTGGATATAAGGAAGAAAAATTCTTTACTATTCGGGTGGTGAGGCACTGGAATGGGTTGCCCAGGGAAGTTGTGGATGCTGTATCCCTGGCAGTGTTCAAGGCTAGGTAGGACAGAGCCTTGGGTGACATTGTTTAGTGTGAGGTGTCCCAGCCCATGGCAGGGGGGTTGGAACTAGATAATCTTAATGTTCTTCCCAACCTAGACTATTCCATGATTGTATGAAAACACATACCTCAAACAGAAGTTTGAGAAATATTAAATACTTTTCAGGATTTCATCAGGATTAATATCATTATAATTACATACACTAAACTCAACTTTCCAGTACTGATCTATAGTCTGTAAATGTTTCTAGTGAGAACGAAATCACTGTTTTCTAAGTGCTCTTTAATTGCCAAACCATCTAAATTTTCCTTCCTTTTCACTCTCCCCCTTTCTGTATTCACCTCTCTCCCAGAGGTACATTTTTATTCATGAATATAGTGTTTATCCACATATTTTTCTGTTATTTTTAGAATAAAGAAAAGATAAGCATGGGATTCTTCCAGTGTCTTTGTTTAACTGTAGTATAGGTATCATTTGAGAATGCAGTCTAATACTTCAGGGTGTTCAGAATATATACAGAGTCTTCGGTACATGCAGTGTTTAACATGAATAGCTATCAAATCAGTTTTCCTTTTTATAGTAAGTGTGGAAATTGCTTGTTTTTTCTTTCCATGAAAAAAGATTCCAGTAGCTCCAGCTGTGCCTGCTGTTAGCTTGGTTCCACCTGCATTTCCTGTCACGATGTCTGTCCCTCCTCCTGGTTATAGCGCAATTCCTCCTCCACCCTTCTTGCGTGCGAGTTTCAACCCTTCACAGCCACCTCCAGGTAAGTTAGTAAAAATGAAGTTGAGTATATAATGAGTATGCTTAGTTTGTGTGCTTCTGTATATATCATGCTTTGTATAGTATTCTGTCAGCTACTGATTACTCTTTAAGCCAGTTGACTTTTGAATCTTAGATTTCACACTATATTAAAATTATTTATGTCTAACTTGGTATTATTATTTTAGTAATTATTCTGTTGAGAATGGGAGTTGCAGCAATTTTTTTTTTATAACTTTGATCAAAAGGAAAATTTAAAAATCTTTAGGATCAATCTTTCTTTTGAAAATTTTGATACTCTCAATTTTCTTCTTTGGATACTGCTGGCAGAAATAACTTCTAAAGGTGCACATGGGGATCATCTTTAGTGAAGCTTGGGTTGCTTTTGAAAGCAAGAGCCATACATTTCTTCCCATGCATTTGTTATTTACTGTTCTTCAGTGATGCAGCTTTCTGGAGTGAATAATACAGGCAAGCTTTTACTGCAAAACTTTTTTTGCTTTCCTTTTAATAATTTGTATTTTTTTTCCATTTAGGTTATATGCCTCCCCCAGTTCCACCTGTGGTTCCACCGCCTGTTGTCCCACCACCTGTTGTTCCACCAGTTGTTCCAACACGTAAGTTTGAGTCTTCTAATAATTGTTTGTGTGTTATGAAAAGCTCATTTTTTTAGTACACTGCTTGTTATTTAATCGAAAGCAAGGTAATCCTGTATAATGGAAAATTGCAACACAAAGCTTAGTGTTTAACTGGTTTAAGCAGGTATTGAGAAAAAGATTTACAGGGCTTTTCAAGTTGATGGAAAATGTTACTTACCCTGGAGTTCAAGTGGAGAAAGACAAGTTATATTTGAACCTGCCTGTAAAAGATGTAACTGTTATTGAGCTATTTGATGTTAGTCACTGAATAATTTATAATAGTTAATTTTTTTAGCCTTTTAACTAAATGTATTCATTTAACATTTAAAACTATCTGTAATATTACTTAGGTTGCCTGCAGTTCATGGTCTCTACAAAAAAAATTAAATATTAAAGTGCTGATTGAGGATAAGAAATTATTATCAAAAAACATTATTTAGGGTAATTAATTTCACTTATTTTGTTGCATCAGCCTGACCTCTGCCAAGCCAATCTTGAAGGCTTGAATATATGATTACTGTGATACACTTGTGTTATTTTTCTGCAGCTTTGGTACAGCCTCCGTTACCAATTGCACAAGAGACGATGAAGGATGTTCCTTTTACTAGCCTTGTTCTACCAGTTGGCACAGTTACTAGCAATTTAGCTACTCCAACATTATCTGCTGGAAATGTTTTTAATCCTCTGCCAATCAACAAACCAGAATCAGATGAAAAGGGATCACATCTTGCAGACCTTCAGATTTCTTCCAGTGAAAACAATAGATCTGGTAAGAAATGTCTTCTGTTGACTGATATGATCACATATAGGAAATATGCTTCTGAGGTGTCTCTTTGCAAGTTGTAGTCCATTTTACTAGTAACTATACAGTAGGAAGTTTTAGGCTGGGTATCATTTTCAGTTTAAGTTGGAGGAGTGGTGGGAGCCATCTTTGTCATCATCTGATCATTGATTTCTAGCAGCTTATACTCAGAGTTGGTTTTTTTGTACGCTCAAGAAGTAAAGCTGAGACTTGAGAGCCCTTTAGAAAACTTAAAAGTGCATTCTTACTGTGCAAGTGGCAATTGAAAGGAGCAGGAGAGAGTAAGATAGGATGACATTTATAGCGTTACACCAAAGATTTTAATACTTGCCTTGCATAAAGTGGGCGATGGCTGTGGGGTTTGTGAATATTAAGCTGCTCTACATTCTTTAATATGTAGAGACTTTAATTTCTGTGTCATAATGTCCATTTATCACCAATGTGATCAAAGTCATACATGTTCACTATAGAAACTGAAATAGACTTTGTCAGCAGTATCCTCACTGAATGCATTAACTGAATATGGATCAAGCTGCGTTTTGTTTTGAATGCTATGTGTTACACTGGCATTTTTTTAACTCTTCTTCTTGTTGCTGTGTTTTAGTGCAAAATGATGTTTCGAGTAGCTCCGGACTTGTTGGAGGAGTGCAGCCATCCAGTGTCTCAAGCAGTTCTGGCCTTACTGGGGAAGGGCAAGCACCCAGTGTCTCAAGTAGCTCTGGACTTGCAGGAGGAGTACAACCACCCAGTGTTTCAAGCAGCTCTGGACTTGTAGGAGGAGTGCAACCACCAACTGTTTCAAGTAGTTCTGGTCTTGCAGGAGGAGTGCAGCTGCCAGCTGTCTCCAGTAGCTCTTCTCTTGCTGGTGGAGTTCAGCCAACCAGCGTTTCAAGTAGCTCTGGACTTATGGCTGGAGTGCAACCACCAAATGTCTCAAGTAGCTCAGGGCTTATAGCAGGAGTGCATCCACCCAGTGTCTCAAGCAGCCCTGGCCTTCTGACAGGAATGCAGCCACCCAATGTCTCAAGCAGCTCAGGAGTTTTGGCAGGAGTACAGCCACCGAGTGTCTCTAGCAACTCTGGGCTTCTTATAATGCCACCACCCAATGTTTCAAGTAGTTCTGGACCAATGGGTGTGCCACCACCAAATATTTCAAACAGTTCTGGACTTCTGGCAATGCAGCATCCAGCTGGGGTTCCAAATATGCCTCATTTAAATATTAGTAGTCAAAGGATGCCAGGAATGCCTCTTATAGATATCCGTCCAGGCCTAATGCCCCATTCACCTGGACCAAGGTTTCCGTTAATGCAGCCAGGAATGCCACCACAGCGTAGTATTCCTCCTCCAGCAATCCTTGATCCATCTCTTCACCCACCACCTCGAGGTCCTTTTCCTCCTGGAGATATTTTTAATCATACAGAAAGACCTTTTGGAACACCAGGAAGACAAAATATTGACAGCATTTCTAATCCAGAGAAAAGACTACCACTTGGAGGTGATAACATTCAGCAGGAAGGAGACAGAGATTATCGCTTTCCTCCAGTGGAAAACAGAGATAATCTTAACAGGCCATCTCCAGTGGATGTCAGAGATTCTGTTGGGAGACCACCAGTTGATCCAAGAGAGAGTATAGGAAGGCCTCCCCTGGATGGAAGAGAACACTTTGCAAGACCACATGTAGAAATGAGGGAAAATTTCGGAAGACCAGGTGTCGATAACCTTGGTCGAAGAGAGCATTTTGGTTTCAATTCAGACAAGCACTGGGGACAGAGAGGAGATTATGATGAAAGAGAGCACCATGCCTTCCCTATTTATGGTGGCCCAAAAGGCTTCCATGAAGACAGAGAGAGGTTTCGGCATGTAAACTATAGATTTGATAGTAGAAGTGGTCCCAATTGGAATAGAGGATTTGAGCAGGATGCTCACAGAGATTTTGATGACCGCAGAAGACCCTGGGAAAGACAGAGGGATAGGGATGACAGAGATTTTAATTTTTGCAGAGAAGTTAATGGGAACAGGTTTGGAAGAGACAGAATGTCAAACAACTGGATCCCCCCTCCACATCCACGGGTTTTTGAATATTTTGATGGGGCCACTTCCCAGCGCAAAGTTGATAATCTGCCCCAGGTAAATGGTGAAAATACAGAGACAGAAAGTCAGCCACCAGCTGCACAGGTGCAGGATGATCCTGAACTTTATGAAAAACTGACATCTTCCGTCGAGATAAGCAAAGAGAAGAGTGACACAGAAGCTGAAATAGAGAGTGAACCAGTGGTAGAAAGCACAGAAACTGAGGGGACATAATCATCACTCAGTAGGTAAAAGATACCTTTTGTAAAGTTGTCATCTCTCTGTAATAGATAAATGGCTGACTGGACCGTAGCAGTTCACTTTTGTCTGCCAGAATTAAGTTAATCTGATGTTCATGTTCATCTTTCACTTAAATAACTGTACAACTGACTTGTATAGAACACTGTTCTTAATTTGAACATGGTAGGTAAAATTTATTTTTTTTTTTTTATTATTATTTCTCTGGTAAAGCATAAGCTTGCCCCCACTTGCTTTTAATTTCACACAGATAAAATAACAGCTTGTCAAACAAAGACTTCCTATGGAAGAAAATGGAATTTTTTAGATACTACCCTTAGGTTGGCTATTGAAATTGTTATACTTGAAAACAGGTGCTGGTGTATCTTGTCCGTGTTTTTAGGCTGCTGCAGAATTTTAAAGTATAGACAAAGCTGGGATATTTTATGTTCCTACAATTCGGCAGAAAAAGGAATGGCCCATGTTATTAAAGGAGCATAATACAGAGATTAAAAGTGATTTTGTAAAATCAACACTATAGTCTCTGTTGTCTCTAAAGTAAGTGTTTGTGATTTGTTCCTCGTACTGCAGTGGGTTTAAAAAAAAATGAAAAAGTACATTTTAATGTTGGGTGCATTTTGTTTTTAGATGCCAATAAAGCATATTTGTTTGATAACAGTGTTCTAGGTATTGTATTTTTTTAAAAAACTGCAAGCTCTAAAAACTTGGAATCAGCTATGATATGTTCTTAGTTGTTGCAAAAGGTTTATATTACTTTTGTAAGACCAATGCAACAGTTATATGTGCAAGAAGCATATGGTTTTTACATTGAAAATCATGCAGTGACATTAGTTTATGTAAATAATATGTATGTAAATATTTGTGTAAACTGTTTGTAGATGCCACTTTTTCTGTGTGTGCCTGTGTATGTGCACGCACTCACAGAATATTGTGGACAGTTCAATAAAACTGAAATCAAACTAGATTGTAAAAATTTACCTTTCACCTTCTATAGGTAGTGAGATAACAAAACTTCCTTCACTGCAGTACTGTCAAGCTTATATTTACTTTCTCATGCTCATTGTTACAGTGTTCTTACTACTTTTAGAAGGTGGAACATGATATACTGTAAGAGTATACAGTAGGATTTTAGCTTACTTTTTAAAATGCAGGTATGCATGAAGCCAAAACTAAAGCAGATATTGCATTGTCTTATTTTGTAACAAATTTGGTATTCTAGATAGCTAGTGGTAGCATTCAAGTACTTTGTGGTTATTTCTTTTTAGTGACTCAAAGTCCAGAAATGTTGCACGAAAAGTAAAAAGCTGTTGTTGATCTTAAAAAACCCTACATTTTTTTAAACAGAAATAAGGGGGGGGGGGGCTTTGTCTTTTGATGGCTTAATATTGAAGTAGAACCTCTTACTAAGTCTTTGAGATGAATTGGCTGCTTAGGTAAATTTGTAGTTCCATCCTCTCCTGTTTCACCTACTTTGCTGCTCATGTAGTCTCTAAATTGGTGGTGAAAGATTTGTCTATACGGTGATGTCAGATTTTCAATTTGTTCCCCTCAAGTGCGTTTCACCAACTTCTTTCAACATACCATTTGTTAAAATACGTGTCTGAAAGCATCTTTCACTCAGTTTTTAGAAGGTTGTTTAGTAGGATTGCATAATAGGATCCAAGGGTAGATTCTGTTACATTAATGGCCCTTTGGTAGAAGAAACATTTTTAGCTCAGATTAGAATTTTGATCTTTATCATTAAAGCTTTAATGTGCAAGTTTTAATTCCCCTTCTGCTTCCCCCAAAGGGATGAAAGTATGAGAATATCACGTGTCATAAGCATGCCTTTGAACGTAGAAGCAAGTTACGCATGCCTGTGTTGTCCTCTGCCTCTTGGAGGTAGGGTATTTTTTCATGCTATGTCATGATTCAGTTTTTTCAATTACAGGGACTTTTTATTCTGGATAGTAAACAAACTGTCAGCTTAATGAAGGGAGCCTTTTGAAAGCATGGACTTTAATGAATGATCCTTTACTGCGCAAGTAGTAGTCATTAGGATGTAGCAAGGTATGCATTAAATAACTATTGCTTTTTAATAGACCTTGCTGATGTGTTTATTACTAGAACGTGTCTCAGGAGATGAGATGAACAATGTTTAAGATTAAAGTACCTTCATGGGCAGACACTGGTTCAAAGAACTTGGCTGATGCTGCTGCACCACTTACTGGTAGTATTCTTGTCAGGCAGAGATGGTTGTGTGAAACTCCAAACACACAAAATAGCCATGAGGATATTCTATGAACTTAAGGGATTTTATTTTAATATGTGCAGTTTGAAAAGGCTCAAGTCATAGACCACGTAAATACTCAGAATCAAACACATATTGGCAGTAGCTTTTACTTTTCAAACATTTTGTTAATTGCCTCTTTAAAACTGAAAGTTAATCTGTTTTTCTTCTTCTAAACTGGGACTGGCAGCATGCTAAATTGCTCATAGTATGATGCTTTAGGTAAATTACCAGGTGAGAGATGTTAAACAATTTGGTTGGTAGTGGTATAAAACAATGTATGATTTTCTGATTTTTTCATCTTTGTTAATATCTTTTAAGCATTAATAAATTGGCTACTGTACATATGTGTTACACCATCAATTTCTAACAAGTATTTTATTTTTGTAGAATAAAAATTTGTTGTACAGTCTTCAGTTGCATTGTGTTTACAGCTAGAACTTTTCTATTTCTTATTTTATTAATGTAGTGTGCAGATATGACCAGAATAGCCATATTCAGAAATTTGGAAGGGACTTAATTTTGTAGGTTAAGCAACTGTAAACCAGCACATGCACTGAAAGGAGCTGTCCTGTGATCCAGATCAGTTCTTTGATGTGGTTCACTGTAGTGTCATGGAATTTTTGCTGATGCAAAGGAAAGAGTGAGATTGAGACTGAAAGAAGTTGGGGGCCACTTCTGGCTTATGCCTGTCAAAGCTTGCTCTAGTGATGAAAGGTGTCAATTCTAGCAACAGAAGAAATCTGATCTACTGTTTGCATAAGTAACACACATATTGATAAATATTTCAGGTAGCTTTGCAGGCAGGCAGTACAATATATTTAGGCATACACATTTACTTGAAAAACTTATGCATTAGTAGCTTGTTTGATGTATTTATTACCGTTTTAAACAGCCTGTGATTATGACCTTACACCATACTGTATTTGAGCAGAATGCTACATCCCTAAAGACTGCAGAGATGAAACACAGCCTTCATTTGCTCTAAGGACATGATTTCTTTGCTGAAGCCTTTTTCTGTGAAATATTGGTACACTTTCATTTTTATTTGTAGTGCTTCATGTTGTTATTACAAACTCAAGGGAGTAGATTCTGTTAGATTCCTTTGCTTAAGTAGAGTACTGTACCATTCTTCAAGCCATTTCAGTGATTTAAATGACTATTTATGAAGTCAAGGTACTCATACCCTGAGTAAGGCAAGATGGGAACGCTATAATCAAGCCTGTAATGTGGCATGCACATGCATTACTTAAGCACAGTTGGAAAATTATCAAATAAACTGTCTGTAGAAGGTATTTATAAAATAAGCCAATTTATTGCAGAACTCTCAAAATACAATGACAGTGGTTTTGATGGCATGCAAGGATACTTCAACACTCAAAAGTACGCATTTTCTTAGTTCGTGTTCCACTGACTCAAATCTTTGGGTGATCTGATTTGAAGCTGGTAAAAATGGATAGCAAATTTAATTCTTTGTATTTTCAGTAGTACGTTTAAACTTAACATAATACTAAGGTGACTTTTTTTGTCTCTTGATAAAGGGAGTTGAGCAAAAATAATTTAACAACTTATTCAGAGTGTCAGGAGTCATCAAGAGTAACTAGGACAATTTTTGTTGTTAATTCAGGTAATGAAAGGATCCTTTTTCCCCCTGTTGACAGCTATTGTTCATTCTTTGAATTTTACATTAGTCATGTTTTCCTTTCAAGTGCTGAGCTTTCACAAGTAAGCATGTACTGTGAAGCCATTGACTCGTGTAGATGAGAGATTGATCTAAAAATCGCAAAGGCAGGATACTTTTTTAAATGTGAAGCTGTTTATTTGAACAAAAATGGTAAAAGCTGATTTCTGCCATGTTGCTGTACTATGTTCATTCACATCAACAGAAACTTAACAGCAGCAAAGAGAATATCATAGTGCAGGACTTTCTTAATTGTAACTAGGCTTAATGTTTCTCCTTGAAGAGTCTTCCTAGTGACATTATTTGCTCCACTTAGTCTGTACAAGTTCTTTGGGTACTCAAACATTTTTAATTTTAGTAACATATGTGCGTATTTCATAGTGAAGAAAAGTCAAGTAGAACTACTAAAAAGAAAATTTATTACATCTCTTTATGAGTAATAACTTTCAGGAAAGGTGCATAGGATCTGAAAAGTGATTCTTGTCAGTGATGGGATGGCACGAAAATCTGTTAAGGTTTCTTTTGAAGTGGGCAAGCTGTTAAATTATAATTGCCATAATTCTCGTATTCCTTTCTATGTTACACAGACCCGATGAAAAAGGTAGTCTCTTTGAATATCCTGATCTTAGTATCTTTTAGATACTCTGCTGCCAAAGATCAGAGGAGAGGAGGAACTAGTGGTCTGAGCACTCTTAAAAATCAAGAGGTTGTTAGGATATGTTGTGCAGTTGAAGATGAATGTATTTTCTGTTTTTGAGAGGTTTAAAATGCACATTTCAGTACTTACAATAGTAACAGTGATGTTAGTGGTGTCACTGGTTTACTAGTGTTAGTCTGTACTTCACCAGTTTTCTTTGTAAGTTAACTCACTAATTTTAAGTTTTCTTTTCTTACCAGATGAAATCGTACTAGTGCCCTCAGACAAGAGACTATTTTGTGCTTTACAAAAAAACCCTAAACCAAACAAAACTGGTCAGAGAGTAGATTGGTTTAGATGAACATTTTTTCCTTCCTGATTTAATGCTTTAATATGGCAACTTTCCTCTTAAATGATTATGCATTATCTGTGTTACAACGGATATGTGTCCACATTAGCATGCATTAAGCTTTCTGTTGAAATGCAAAAAAAAATTGTGAAATTCTTAGAGGTAGATGTCTTTTGTTTCTAAAACTAGGGTAAACTACACAGCCATATTGATTTGTGTACTGGAGCATTAGAATTGTGTTGGAGTGGTACAATCATATACAAGCCAGTGCAAAAAAAATCCTTAAAAGGTGAAGAGTATCAAGTGGATACGGAATTGTTAACTCAAATGTAGATTGGTAGGATTCATATACACCGTAGATGCAGGGACTTTGGATCTGAATGTCACTTCCACACTGAATTATAATTACACCTGGGAAAATAAGAAGTGTAGCTTTTTTCTTGATCGCACCAGGAATTAAGTAGAAGTAATCTTGGTGTTTGAAGTCCTTCCTAAAATTGTATAAGCCTTTATCTACTCAAAGTAAGCTCTACGATTGTCTCTTTAGTTGATCAAGGGAAAACATTACTTTAGAGTTATGCTGTTTCTGAGGTAATCAGATCTCATTCAGCAATGCAGTGAAATGCAATTTTAAGTTTTAAATGTAGTTTTGAAGTTTTAAAACTTAAGTGCCTTAAATTTTTTCCTGTACAGTATGACTACTAGTATTGGTAATTCACTGTTGAGAACCTTATTTTTCAAGCTATCTGCGATTAAAAGTAAAATACTGAAAACAGATTGAAATGCTTACTGATTAATTTGGAATGTTTTTAGTTATTGAAGCAAAATAATGGCATCTTTTCAAATTTTGTGTTGATTTGAAAAATTCATCACATTAAAAGTATGAACCTGATGGGCTGTAACAATTATGAATTGATAAAATGAGGCACCCATTATTTTTATTAGAATGTAAACCCTTGAAGTTATTAGGATAAATATGTAATACAAAATACTGAAATGTAGTCTTTTAAGTTTTGTGTGCATACTGTCTGCACTTTCTGTGTGTACACTTTATGCACGCTTTGCACCTGCAATCCTCACTGCCTAGTCAGGAAACAGGAAAACTGTGGAAATCATTAAAGTGGCATGAAATAGCAAGTTCAAGCAGACACCAAAAATGCTGTACAGATTGGATCCGTACATAAAGTGTGAATAGGTAGTCTTGTTTCAGAGGCAGTAGCTTGTTAGTCTAATTGGAAATTGGGTAAAACCTCAGTTATAAAGCATAAATAAACCTTCCTTTTTTTTTCAGATTTAATAAAAGTTATTGCACACATTCTGATTAAATATTCATGAATTAGCAAGCAAGCATCCAAAGATTTTAAGTAGTTAGTCCTGAGAATTTTTCTTAGTGTTACTCTTACCTTAATTAAAACAAAATAAACAAACACCCAAGAACAACAACAGCAAAACTACAAGAACAAAATCCCAAACCAACTAACCAAAAAAAAACCAAAAACAAACAATACCAAAACCAGGAAGGTGTAAATATATTTATAAGATGGTAAGAAGTAAGTTGATACAAATGTGAATATACCTATTTGGGTGTTTCTAAGTTTACCTGCTGAATCTAGGTAAGAGTATGATAAAGAACTATCTCACTTGCAAGGATTGTGCTGTACTGAGGTGTCAGTGTAAGAGCCAAGATTTTTTTAATTCCTCATTTATCTCCCAGACTGAGTACTGACCTTGTTCAGGGTTTCACTCTGAATGTTGACTAGCGATTATTCTGATGAATGGATATGTATTTTGTCTAAAACCTTGTACATCATATGTACTACATCACTGTAATATCGACAGCTATTGAGAAGTTAGGAATGATGTTTGGGGCAAAGCCGTCAGAGAAATCAAAAGAGGAAATCACTGAATTGTGTGAACCATCAATCTGAAACGTTATTGAGGAATTTCTGTTTAGTATGGAGGTACCATTTTCTTTTAAGTATTTCAATAGTTAAAAGGGTGCACTTCATAATAGTATCCTAGTTTGGAAAGTCCTAGCTACAGTATCATTTACCTTCTGCTATCTTAGAAAATGTAGTAATTTCCATCAAGAAAATCATACTACCTTTCATGTTATTTCTAGAGACTTTAAAATAATGCTGCTTCAGTCTTACTACTAACCCAATTTGTGATATACAGCCTCACTCATTTACTAATGGGACACTGCTATTAGCTTCATGGGATCCAGAATTTCAAATGCTTTTTCTTGCACGTCTCTGCTTTCTTCTTCAGCAGTCTTTAGAAACAGAGGTGGTAGAAGATTGTCTGATTCTAGTTTCATGGATTTTCTTCTGCTTTTTAAGCCCAAAACCTTCTAGGGGATAATTTTTTATCTTTCAGATCCATTTCCCTCTGTAAGTATTTATGAGCAGGCAGCCCTAATAAAGATTGTTTTGAGATTCTGTATGATGAAATAGATTGTACAAAATGTCTCAAAAAAATGACAAGTGCTACAGTTATCCTGTGTAAGGAAGGAAATTCATGGAGTGAAAGAAAGCAGGCAAGTTAAAGCTAGTCAGGGGCATTGGTTTCATCATATGGTTCTCCCCAGATGATCATACTCTCTAAGTAGATCTTTTCACTGCAGCACATAGAGCAGCCCTGTAATAGACGGTCACTGTTATTTTTTTATGACCCCTTATGTCTTCTAGATTTCTTTACCTCATTTGCTTACTGCATTTTTTTGAAAGGTTGTGTTTTATTTAAATAGCTTTTTTTTCAAATGATTTAAAAAAAAATAAATGCACCAGGTTAATAAAGTTTTCTTACTTCATTTTAGAATGTGCTGCTAACTCTCTTCAATAAATTTCCTTCTCCAATGAAAAGTTCTTACATTTCTGTGTTAACCAGAATAGAAATAAGAATGGATGATATGTAAAAAAAGAAATAAAACTTTTATCCAAAATCATATATTTTTGTCATGATAGTCTGGTTCCAGCATCTTCAAGAACATAACTAAAACAGCGTTTTTCACACCACCTAGTACATTATTCTGTCTCTGATACTCAACTTGAAAAGTCATGCACAAGTTAGAGCAACCTCAGAAGCTGTCCCATGCAACACTTACACACTAGGGAATGCCAGAGTTTTGCATTCCCCTTCTCTGTTCCTTACCTCATCACTAGATGTTTTAAACTTTCTTATTCACAGTGAAGAAATTTTACCAAGAAATCTTCTGAAAATTATGAATTTAAGTTTTCCCAACTTTGAGAATTAATTTGTATCTCATCTTGATACAGAAAAGCAAGCAAACACAAATCCAAAAGGAAAAAGTTTGAAACCAATTTTCTAAACATTTCTAGCACTTTATGGGTAAAAAAACCAAGACCCAAGGAAAGCCTGCTAGAGGGCTGGAAAGGTTTTAATAGATGGTTTGTCTTACCGTCTTATTGGCCTTTTTGGAAAGTCATCTATTTGAAAAGTATGTCTTCTTAGAGGTCCTTCCCAAAAAATTTCACTGTTGTTCTGTTTCATTCATCTTCCCAAAACTGGGACCTGTTAAGCATCTTATTATACAGCTTTGAAATTATTTATCTTGTCTTACAGTAATTGTCCAGCATTGATTTGAGCCACATACCACAAGATGCACAATACATTAGAATTTATTAGTGTTGAAATATTGATGCTTGTGTACATACCCATTTAATAGAAGCTTCTGGAAAGATTAGGTGCAGCATTTCCAGACTGCACCATAGAAAGGGAAACACAGAATACAGTATAAACTCTTCTTCTTGCTGTGCATGTAACACTCACTGGGTTCCTTCAGCCCCTGCATCTTTATTTTGGCTTCCACTCCTGCTATGTTGAAGGAGTCAAAGTTAGACGTGGCTGTGTTCATGTATAGATTTAAGTGCGCATAATCTCTGAAAATCAGGTGAATATTTAAATATTTGATATTAAGTTAGGGTTATAAATTTAGCTTGCTATAAAACATTGGGTTGGTTCCACCAGAGTTCTATACTACTTGATTGGTAGCATCTTACTTTTTTAGTAACTAAAATGAAACAAATATTTCTGTGTACATAGGAAAATTTCAAGAATATAAAGCTCTCAGTCTGTAGAAATAGTGTTCTGGTGGATTGTGGCAAGCAATGCCTTAATTTTGGCATCTGGCTAGAAAAAACATCTACCACAGCTTTTCATCTCAGGCTATGAGGTAAAGCAGGAAGTGAGAACAGCTTGAGACAAATCACTGTGCCTTATGGATGCACAGGTGGGAGACCTCGAGGACGCACTGGGCTTAAGCCATGTAGATACAAGGCTCATCCTCACCTGGGGATCAAGGTTTCCTTTTCTGTCTTAGCTGCAATAACAGTAGTATTATAGCAGGCAGCAGAATAGTCTTTTTATGCTGAACTTTGTCACATGGTTTATATTTATAAATAGAAGTATTTTAAGTGTCAATCGTTGCTGGCAAGTCAGATTTGTGAACAAGGTACTCTACTTGAACCCTGCTATGAGCAAAAAAGTTGAGAGATGCTTAAACCACTGTAGGTACTTTTTTGCATTGTTTTGAAACAGAATTGTGTCCGAGGATATTGTAGGTATGTGATACCTACTTCTAGGTCTCGTTTTCTGGGAAAAGGCCATGGGTTAAATTTTCAGGGTTCTGACCTTCTGATACTAGCAGTAGGTGGATATCTCAAATATGCCATTCACTTGCATTTGCTTTTCCGTTCCTTGTGTGGTCCTGACCATGCTTGGTAACAATTGGCACATAAGTGCCAATCATCATCATCATCACTGTTCCTAACCAAAATGTTCCTTAGTTTTCTTCAGTGTCCTTTTGAATACTACTGGTGCCACTGTTCTCCATTTCTAAAGAGTTTGAAATAGAAAATTTGGTGGGTTTTCATATGGCATAAAACCTCTACTGGAGTGACAGAATAGTTCCCCAATTTGTATTTTCACTCTCATTTCTTGTCTTTGACAAAAGCTCTTTGCAGTAAGCATTTCAAATCTGATCATTATAGCATGGTTTCCAGTGTCTTCAATCTGAAAGTGAAGCTTTGATGGGTTTTAAAGGAACAAGTTTCATATACTCTTGCTATTCTTCTATCCTTTTCCCACCAACAGCAAGGAGTAGTGTCCAGACAGCTACTGCAGCCTATGTTCTTAAAAAGGAGCAAACGTCCGGTGTGTCCAAAAAAGATACTTGCAACTTTGTTGAGGAGAAGCTGCTGGAGCATGCTAAAAAAGTGAGCCTGTCTTGCCAGTACACCTTATCCAGGTTTTGAACCCCTCTTTGCAGCAAGCCTCTGGGTATAGGAAGATAATAATAGCTGGATGAGCTGCTCCCCTAGCTAACTATCATCTGTACTGGGGCTCAGGGACCTTAAATGAACTACAAGGCCAGCAGCTGGCTATCCCTTTTGTGAAGCATGGCCAATTCTAACGTACTTGTTCTGAACACTTGAAATATCAAGCAAAGCTCTTAAGTCCTGCTGTTACCCATGAAGTACACAGATACTGGATATGTGACATGTCTGTGACATGAGGCAAGAGCTCTGTTGCCCACATGCCTTTTTCTGTCTCCTTCAGAAAAAAAAAAACATACTGCTGTTTGCATGTAAACCTTTTATGATTTCGTATGTAATTCTCTCCTGCATAAAATAGGGCTAGATGAATACAATAGTGGTGAGAGGAGTTGCATATCCCCTGCTCACAGAAGTAATTAATATAGTCAGGATCTTATACTGTATACCAGTGCCATTAAATTTGTTGTTTTCAGGTGGCAGGTAAATCTTGGATCACAGTATCTCTGTAAACAAATGCATATGTTCTGGTTGTACAGACTGCAGTATAAAAAGAATTTGAATCAGTTTCTTTTTATTCTGCCACCTTTTATCCTCTATTCTTTATATCCTGCACCCCTGTATATTGGTTCTATGTACAGTGTGCTCCTAAAAAAAGTAATTAGTAGTAGTTCATTAACTTTCTTCTCAAACAAAAAAATTTTTTTCTGCATTTATTTCCATCTGAGTGTATTGTAACATAATGGAGTGAGAGGAGGATGTAAAAGTGAGCAGCCAAGCAACAACAGAATAGCATAGGAACTAGGAAATCTGTTCTAGCAGGACTGAGTGAGTTGTGTGCAGGAACAGGAGAGAGCTTTGAAATTCAGTCACCTTACCTGTGGTTAACAATGTAGTATTTTATTTGCACTCTAAAATGATTAACACTTTCATAATCAAATCCACAGACAGTAACGAGCTGTGAGTGACAGAGTACCATGGGATTTTTCTATCAAGCGATCCTGGTTTTGTGAAAATTACAGAATCTCCTCTCAGAAGGGTGTTAAAAGTTGCATGTTCTAAAACATTTTCTAAGCGCTTGTAGATTTTGTTAGTGATTCCACAAACTTGAGATTTTGTATTCCTTTCTTTAGTGTTTTAGTACTGATTAAATGTGTGTTTAATGTGTCAGCAGTGACCAAAGGGAGTTTACTGTGGATTTGAAGAATTGTGAAATTAAAGGATTTGTCAGGTTACTGGGATCTATGTGTGTTTTCACTCGGTTATAAAGTAGAATTGGTGCCTAACTGGGGTCTGTTGCGGCTTAATACTTCAGCATTTTGTTTTGATTTAGGTTTTAGTAATTTCAAGCAGTCAAGACTTTGGGTTATGTCAGCTTTACAAACCATGGAAATTCATGTTTAACCTGTGAACAGTCCAGAGAAGTCTTGTAAACTAACGACAAACATGATGGTATTAAAAGCTATGTTAAAGGCACAAAAGTGATTCTGAAAGTAAGAAATGCCGAATCCTGTGTTTATGAGAGTAGAGTGTCTTTCTTAGTTTGACAGAAACTAATGAAAAGCAGCTGAAATAACTGGTAGGAGAATATCTGGCTTACTTCTGAAAAAAAAAAAAGTCATCACTGACTTCAGTTTCTTTGCTAGGATCTGTAAGATTAGTCTATTTAAGTTTTTCTCTTGCAAAAGTACAGGATACTGAAATCTAACCAAATGCTTACTTGAAAGTCTTTTGGAAAAACTCAAGTAGACTGAAGCAACTAATGAGCTACAACAGAAACATAGGGCCAGTAATTTGCAATCTGTACGGAGTATCTTTGAGGAAGGGGTGATACCCAATAATTAATTTTCTTTTTGTAATTTCAAAATAAGATGTTTTTGCAAATACTGATTTCTTTTAATTTTTGAAAGTAATTTTGGTATCTCTTTTTACTGTTGCTTGCAGTGAAGATGGCTTTTCTTCCCCGGATTTTGCTTCTATTTTCTTAAATGTCTTTCCTGAGCCGTGGTTGCTTGCTGCTGTGAAACCAGCAGAGGGTGCACAGAACATACGTAGTCGTGGCTGTTTCTTCACAGTCCACTGTGGTGCTGACATGTGGAGACCAGGTAGCTGTCCTCTTAAGTCCTGTTCAGGTGAGCTGCCATGAGATTTGAATATGATTCTCAAAATAATTCACTGTTGTGCTTTAGCGCACTATTTTCCATCTGATTCGTGTGTGTACACGTTAACTGAGGGTAGTTCTTCACCTGTGTTGTATGCTAGGCTCAGGGTAATGTACAAGTTCCTACTCACCTGGCCTTTAAACAGCTGCTGTAATCAACAGGGACTACAGAGTCATTATTTTCACACATCAAAGCCTACTTTAAAGAATGCTGGTGAATCATAGTTGTTTATCACCATGATGTTACAAGAAAGGTCTGTGGAAGCAGATGGTTAGATATTTCTTTTTTTTTTGACTGACCACAACAAAACCACTCCTGATACTAAACTGCATTAGCAGAGAGGCTCTGCTGATGGCTGCCACCCTCCCACCCCAATCCCACCAGCAAGCCTTGCCTGTTAATTCCCAATTTCTATCTAATCTGGCCTATTATAAAATAGCTCAAGGACCTGGATAACTTTTGAAAGTTTGTCTCCTCTTATAAGTCCTGGGCTCCTTTTTGTAAGAGTGTTTCTGCTTTGCTTGATCCTGAAATGCTTTTATTTTATACATCAGAGAAGCATGGTCAGGAGACCTCAATAAATATAGCTGAGGAAATCTGCTTTTTGTTATCTTTAGAATACTTTTTTTTTCTTTTGCATTTGGATATGCTCTGTTTAACTTCCATGTAGTAAGTTTTATTCTGTTGAGTGCTCTTTTTAACTGTGTAGTGTATCATGGCTGGAAGGGGATCAGCAAAATATGCCTCTGGAAAGAACTGGATAAAAAATTTTTACCTAAACCCATCTGCAATAGTAGTGGGGGTTAGGATTTGTAGCTTTGTAGACTTATTACAGCTTTTAGTAAGACAGTTTTGATCCTATCATCTTTTGTAAATTAATCTGCTATATTTACATAGACTCTTAATGATACTGGTTTTCTTTGTAGAGTAACTTTTATGGGCTTGCATGTATTTAGAATAATTTATCTGATCCTTCTCTGGACAGGATTGTAGGCGTGTTCTAGCCCAGTAAAATACTGATCAAACTTGTTTCCAGATAGGAATGTTGTAAATATGTTCATATGTTTTTGATATTTGTGGATAATGTGACTGGTGAGAGATATGTTTCAGTAGATAGGTATTTCCATTGTTTTTAGACTGCTTGTGTTGTCTTACTATCAACTGTGTAGGAAGTCGGTGTGCTGATAGAGGTAATGAAGTACTACTCCAGAGGAGATCAGCAGCTCCCAATAACAAGCTGCCTTCAAATCCTCTCTCTCTGACAGGGATTCCCTTTTTCCTGGCAGTCATCTCCTGCCTCCTGGCAGAGCTTGCGAGTGTCTCACCATTCCTTGAGAGCGAGAACTGTTGTAGCGCTTGT
The DNA here is from genome assembly GCA_009867235.2 of Psittacus erithacus. Taxonomy (NCBI): domain Eukaryota; kingdom Metazoa; phylum Chordata; class Aves; order Psittaciformes; family Psittacidae; genus Psittacus; species Psittacus erithacus. The sequence goes on from WYDI02028917.1 coordinate 18,449, forward strand.
CTGTGCAGTCTCATTTATATCTCAGTTTTGATGTCCATGTGCATATCCTACCAGTTGCAACAGTTCAGAAATGGGAAAGTAGCTGTAGTCTTCCATTTTCAGCTATAAACCAGACTCTAACATAAGTCCTGTGAGAAATATTATGAATGCTTTAAGATTTCTTTGCATGGTGGTTTGATCATTTATACAATGAAGTCTAATGAATAATACAGACCTTTGGCTTTAACCACTTACAAAGTTGATCAAAATGAATCATATTTATTTTACTACACTCATCTGAAGGATTTCTTAATGAAGTCATTGCCTTTAGGTACTCTGCTTTAGCAGTGAATGTATTGCAATAGTGAATATATCATGCAACATGAAAACCATTTATCTGTGTATTAGTATTTAATAATAACTTATTCAATATTTTTAGTATATTGAAAATGAGTGTATTTTATGTATAATTTCATATCTTCTTGTAAAATACATCACAGGTACTATTTTCTAAGACATAAAAGGAGTCTTACGAAGTTTAGCATGTAGGACCATATGGCTGTGGCATTTAAGTGGCCCTCCCTAATTTAATTTCCATAAGAATTAGGGAAAGGAAGGAAAAAACAATCTTTAGTTTAGTTTCACGATATGAGCCTTAATATACATTTCTCATCAGTGTGATACATTTGCATAATACCACTTTGAAGGATTTTTTTGTTCTTCAGTTAAGAACTTTTATCCTGTGTTTGATTTTACTTTTATATCTGGCTGAGTTTTTAATGCTTGCTTGTTAGAATAAGTGCCTAATTCTGTGAGTTAGCCTGCCATAGATCACTGAAATATACTCACTAGATCAATTTCCTGTTAACATGTTTCTGCTTTGTAATTTCTCCTATTTTTTTTTTTCAAAAGCATCTTGTTTTTCCAGTATCTTGCTGGAATCAAGATCATTGCATCAAATGCAACTTGATTTTTGTTTATTTATTGCATACCAAGCTCATTTCTAGCTGAGTTACACTGTAATTAAATGTCTTACTTTGGATGTCGAAGCTTTAAGAAAAATTCTTTGTATTATTACTTGTAAGAAAACTATTTCATCATTCCAATTGAGTCTTATTTTTGTAGCTCTTAGGTGAAAACAGAAACCGAAAACCTGCAGTTGTCCTAAAAGCCTTTTTTTGTGGATTTACAGATATTGTGTTATGTTCTTCCTCTCACCCCCCCCTTCTTCCCCTCCCCGCCCATGCTGATTGTCCTTGTAGAAGTAGGAAAATATCAAACCACCTCTAGATAACTGGTATAGACTCAAGTTTGGAAGCTTCTTCAGCGTGCTGAGATCCCTCAAAATGTTTTAGTGTTAGCTGATCACTTTAATATCAAAGAGCAAGTTTCAGCCTACTTGTGGTTGGGTTTACTTTTTTAGGCAGTTCTTTCCTGACTGTACACCATAGTCTATTGGCATCTGGGATGCGCAGACTGGAAAACGATGACTTAGGTAGCTCATTATGTACATAATGCTGGCACTTCTTTTTTCTCCCAGATAAACACCATTTCTGCCTCAAAGAAGGCTCAGATGCGAGTAAGGTGGCTAAAGCCTGTGATGTCTTTAACTCAGGGGCTGTTCTTACACAACAGCATGGGTTCTGCAGGGAAATGCTGCACCTAGTTGCAAGTACTATAGATTTGAAGTGTAACATTGTACCAACTTACTGTTAGTCTCGTTTTTAGCGGCTTGAAATGGCTGGGAGGAAGGATGATGAAAAAAGGTTGGCACCTAAAAAAGCAAGTGATTTGAAGTATGCTTTGCTTTACTAAAATCTTAATCTTATTTGTACTAAAATTAGTTTGAGTACAGTGTAGGTCAGCTGAGATTTGCCTTCATGAGTGTTGCATCTGCGTCTGTTTCCTTAATCTAGTGTTACCTTCAATACATTGGAATAGTAGCTGGATTTTGTATTTCATTTTTTTCACAGTGCTTTGTACTCAGTATATCAAGAGCAACCCACAAGTTTACTCTTAATAGTGTTGAAATGTGAAAGGAAATGCCACAAAAGTAGAGATTTTAATATGACAGCCTTTGTTGTGAGTGACTAATTTCTTATTCATCTCTTTATTAATATCTTTTGTGGTTCTTCATTGAAGTTCTAATTCTTTCTGTGTTTTTCCTCTGTACTGCCATGAATATCTTCTTACTCAAGATCAGTGTGATTGTAGTATTGCCTACAGCTGCTGAGTATGATTAAAGTATGTTCTTTACTGTGAACTGAAGGAAGGAAGTTGTCCTGGGTTCAGCTGTGGCAGTTTTTTTCTCCTTCCTAATAGCTGGTGCAGTGCTGGGCTTAAACCACGACTCAAGTAAAGAAGAATCTGGGTGTACAACTCTTTGGGCTTTTAGAGTGTAACTACGCTTTCAGTTTTCACATGGGCATGAAATCTTGTCAAATACAGATTCAACAAGGTTTTGTTTTAGAACTGTTGCTTAAAAAATCCATGGTAGTTGATTTTTGTCGTAAGCAGTAGGAAAGAAGAATTTTTGCAGTTTTATTTATGTCAGCAAAGAATAGAACTTCTATAAGCCTTTTTCCTCTCTTTAGAATCAGTGGCATGAAGGAGGTGCAAAGTTTGCTTTCCACAGAGCAATACCTATATTGGATCCACTAGAGGTTATATTATTTGATCACTGCTAGAATTGTCTTTATCAGGGTAGTACAGTAGGTCCAGCCCACGCATCTGGGCAGGTCTCCCTGTGTGGAGCCGAGTGTAGCAGCTGTGCATTCATGATCTCATATTGTTGCTTGTCTGTCTTGAATTCTTCTACTCTGTTACCATCTGGCCAATGTGTTATTGAGGGCACGTTGATGCAGTAAAATCTCATGTGGTCCCTTCCTCCTGTCAAGAGCTCTGCTTCTGCACTCCTTTTGTAGCAGAGAGAAGGAAAAGTCTCCCAGCTTCCAGATTTTCTAAAATTTCTAAATTTTCTGTCCTGCGCCTGTGGAGACAGAAGAGAAGCAGCATTTGAATGTTTAGCGAGCAACAACTGGAGAGGTGGCGACAGGGATGGCTTCAAAGACAGCTTGGGTGGAGAAGCACTGCAGCAACATGTGTAACAGCAGAGCATAAAGGCTGTTCTTCACAGTGAAGTCAGGAGAGTAAGGAGATGGATGGGCTTTAGTACAGTCACTTTGTTTGCATGGCAGATGAAGGAGTACATAGGGACATACCCACAAAAACTGTTGTTACCTGTGTAAAGCAAGGAAATTTCATTGCATAGGTGACTACAAAACAAATGGAAATTTGATTAGGTCTTCAAATATTGTTTACAAGTAATGACTTTACATAGAGTCAAAAGGTGAGAATCAAAAATAACTCAAACTTATCACCTTGAAAATGTGATACGTAATATTTATAGTTTTCTTAGATGTAAGAAATCAAGATTTGAATGTGTATTAAATTATATAATTGCTAAACAAATTTATGTTGATATACTACATTCTCACAGCAGAAAGTATAACAGCTCTGTTTAATTCCAAATCAGTATGTTTAAGTGGTTATTTTAGTTAGAGTAGACCTAGCTACAGGAAAAAATGGAAAACAAGATTAAATAAATTATCAAAATACTCTTCTCTTTTTACTGATTTAAATAGCTTAAAAATAAAACTAAAATAATTTCAACTTAAACAGTCTTTCTGAAGGTAATTTTACTTTTCTATGTTTCGCACTGCCACCGTCAATGCTAGACTTGAGGTTCCCAGGCCTCCATGTCAGGCCGCAGTACCAGGAAGGGGACATGCAGCCCAGTGGGTGCTTTCCTTCTCCATGTGCCCGTGCTGTGGACATAGTTGCTTAGCAGCTCTGTCCACAGTGTTTGGTACATGGGCTGTCCTGGGAAAGCACAAGTTGCCCTAGTGGTGGGGCAGGAAGGAACGAGGAAGTCATTTCCATCTCTTTGTTGGTCAAGTAAATGCAGGTGTGGAAAGTTCTCATTCCTTCTAGAGCAAAGTGCAAGCTTTCCTGGGGTTTTCCAGGTGAGGGTGTACTGCACAGTAAATACTATCAGTTTCCAAAGGTCAGCTTTCTTAAAGATACTTGAAGTATCGAGAGAATACTTCTTTTTCGCATGGTCATGTCATTGCGTTATGAGCCCCCCACCCTACTGTTGCTCATCACCTGTAACAAAGCCCCAGCAAGGTGGTATTTCCCAAATGAGTTTCTTTGAAACAACATCTCAGACCTGTCCCACTGAAAAACAGCTCTCCTGGCAAACTTTGATAAAACCGCTGCTTCTCATTTTATTTTACAGCATTCCTATCTTTCCTTTAAGACACTTATAAAAATCTGATAGACAGACCCAGGAGAAATCATAGTATCATTTGGAAAGAGCCAACAAAATTACTTCCTGTTATTTTCAATTCTCAGTCTCCAACATGGCAAATTTTTTACTGTTTAGGAAAGGGATGAGATTTTGAGAGCAGGAGCTATGTACGTCTTCTGGAAAGCGTTCCTATTTTACACTGTTACTCTGCAAATTTGAGTTTGCATGTGAAAGTATGAAAGGAACTGACACAGAAGAGAGTCTGTATTGCTGGGAGTTTTTCATGTTTATCAAGGCACTGTGGTTCCCCATTGTTGCTTCAGGCATGTTCTATATCCCAAACAAAAATTTGTTGTTCTAAAGCATATCTTAAATATTCAATGGTGACACAACTAGAGACACTATCTTCCATTAACTCAGAGGTCACTGTGAACAGCAGGGCTTAGTTATGATAGAAGTTGTTCCTGGGCTGGTGAGATGTCTGCCTCACCTGTTTCCCAAATTCCTGCTTGAAGCACTCAGTAATTTCCAGTAGCAGTGATGGGCACAGGTCCATCAGCTCTGGTGTCGGGAGCAGACACTCATCCTGCTCAGCCAGCCTCCCAAGAGGGTGAGGAAGGCACTCCTCTAATGGCCAAGGGAGCTGAAGCCAAGCTGTCACCTCTACCTCATGATCAGTACCTGTCCATAATCATTTCAAGAATGTATGAAGTTAATAATATTGAAAAATATACTGCTCAAATATTAGTTAAAATGAAGTATTTATGATTAGATTAGTTTCTCCTCTAGTAAAGATAGTTTCAAAATTATTAGACCATTCCTTGTCAGGGGACAGGTCAATGAATTTAAGAAAATTCATGACCAGTTCATATTACAAGGCAGATAGTATCTTTCTTCATTTTATCTTATATGTAAGCTGACGGCAGATGGGATGGATGTTGTTTTGGTAGCTATTGATTACACAGTTGCTTTGTACATCAACAGTGACCATCTGAAAGCTATAGTTATTACTTAAATATGGTATGTAATTGAAAGCTGTCCTGCCTAATAATAAATGTCTCTGATTTCTTGACTACTTTGAAAAGTAGATTGACGTGCTTCCCCCCTTGATTGTGTTGTTTGTTTTAACCACTCCTTTTTATGGTTAAATTTAAGAATCCTCTTACTAATCCAGCAAAGCACATTTCAAATGTGACTAGTCTGATTAAAATAACTGGAATTTCTTATGTGCTTAAATTTAAGCACATGTGAGTGCATAGTTGCAGTTGTGCCTACATGAAAAAGGGTAAATAAGGCAAGTATGGAGAAACAAAAAATAATGTAAATGCCAATTGTAAAAAATGGAAAGATGAGTTTAAAAACAGCACTTATGTAAATGATCATTTGCTTACTTGGAGTAAGCATGATTGATAAAGCAGTGTAAAATTCTAAAATCTAATCTGTTAAAATGCACCACTTTTTTGTCCTTTTGTTGAGTTTATGGTTCTGTTTTCCAGGTTTCTGTTTTCCTGGATTTTTGGTTCAAGGTGGATGAGCCTGTGAGATTATCTGGTTTTTTTTTCTAATGAAAGAATTCTTATCTACCTAGAACATGCAGTGCTACTCTAATTTAAGAAAAAAAAAAGAAAAAAGAATTAGTTTCATGAAACTGGGTTAGTTTCCTTAAGTTTCATATTAAAAGTTAGGAAAATATACACAGAAACTACCATCCCACCTGTGAGCTCTTGCTTGGTGGAGTTAACTTTGGTGAATTTCTAACTGTTTCCATAAAGGAGTTTAATGCTCTGAAATGTTCTGTGCATTATCTTTAACAAATTATTCCCTGAGATTCTCCTTCTTCCGATCTGCTTTCAGCAGCACTGCACATTTTAAGTGGGAGCAGAAGGCAGATTTTTCATTAGCACTGTGAGATGCGATACTTTCCTTGGCTTTTAATTAGGTTTTTATAAAGCAGTTACATTTTCCAGGCTGCAAGGCTTGTAACTGAGACACATTTTAGTGATGTTTTATTTATGTGTATTAAACCATATTTTAATACCTACAAATGAGTGTTCATAAGCCTGGGTATTGTCTGAGTAAATGTCTTGTCACCAAGATCCTTGAAGTTTTAATTACAGTCTTCCTGGGGTTTGAATGCTTTTAGTCCAGTGTAATATTTAGCTTGACTCTTTTAAACAGACTGAAATTCACAACACTTTTCAAGTCCCTGTTGGGCAGCCAGGACATAGATGTAAATAGCTACACATCCTTAATTTGATTCCTTATGTCCTTTTATTTTTTTGACTTTTGAAACTGTATTGTTGAATTACTGCACTGTTTAAACAAAAAAGACTCAAAGACGTGATTTGTATGGAAATTGCTATGCAAAGTAAAGCTGCATTTTAGTTACCTCTAAAAATCAATGTATCATGGCACTGAAGGATTCCTATGCCTTAATAGATTATTTTTGCTTTGCAGGATATGAAAGTGCCATTTTATTCTTTGCTCTTGAAAAATCTATTTTTCAGCACAGGAAATGAGTACTTCCACCTCTATCAGGTTTCTTTAGCTTATAGTTGTATAACTATGAAAAATAATCAATTACAAGGCATGGTGATCTGGCCTTCAGTACTAAAGATAAAGTAATCATTTCAGTCTCAGAGGTTACACAAATTCATCATTCCCTTCCTTTGAGGCATCTGTTCATCCTGAGTGTGATACAGAGCACAGTATAAAAGCACAAGTTTTCAAAGACACAAATTTTGTTCCTCAGCAGGTGAGTGTAAATCCCACTGGAATTGCACTTGGGAAGTATAGCAGATTTTAAATCAAAATATTTGATAGTTCCTGGTAGTTGTGCTGAAATCAGCCTATCTAGGATTAGATTATCACAGAATAAGCATTCTGTGTGTGTTTATAGATCTACACTTACATAGACTTTCATGATGGATTTTCCTGTCTCGTTCCACAAAGTGTAATATTTCCTCTGATCATAAGTTCCCTTTATTCAGGAACTACGCAGCTCTTGCATACACCATCATCTCATTTCTCAAGGCACTTAAGTCAGTACCTAACTTTGTGTCCAAAGATTTTAACTTGATATAGTTGATGTACAATGCTGAAAAAGGCTGTATTCTTTTTGACTGATGGCTAGTTATACAAATGTGCTGTTTTATCTTTCAAGCTCTCATGCTAAGATATTTGTAAAATAAACCAGTGAAGTTAGGAATAAGATAGGGCTTTTATGGTGATGGTTTGAGTATTGTGTTTACTGATTTTCTGTAAATTCCTTCTTTTTCCTTGCTTTGCAGAGATCAGAGGGAAGTACAGTATTAACTTCCATAAACCTTGACCTCTTTCAGAGTGCTGAGTACGTTATCCAGTCTTTACAAGTGATCGGTGTAACAGCAAACTATTTGGCTGTGTTTGCATTGCTCTCCATTTCATTTTATTTTTTTTTAATGGAGAGAATTTTGTTTTTATAGGTAATTTTTTTTAAGTTTAAAACACTGACAAGAGAAGTGGAAGCGTTTCACTCTGCACTCTGCGCACACTGTAGTTTAGAAAATGGATTTGCTTCGTTGGGAAGGCTTCAAATCAAGGTAGGGTGCTTTACACCAAACAGGCCGTAGTCAGGTACGGGGTGTGTGTAGTACAGGGGAAAAGCCCACAGAGGGACTTGGCAGCAGGTACTCTCACACAGGTACCCCAGCAGCACCATCTGGCCATGCAGCCTCTTCCTCTGTGAACCGATGAGCCCCACTTGCCATCCTACATGTGTGTTTGTTTTAGAAAATCCCTGTCAACTTAGTTGAATTCTACACTTCTTAACAACAACAACAAAAAAATCGATAATATTAGTTGCAAGAGACTTGTTGTGAATCCACCAGTGTACAGGTTGAAGCCACTCCAGGGGTCTGCATGCTTGGGCTACCCTTCTGTGAGGGGATAGGACCTTTCATGCCCCGTTTTCCCTGGTCTTTACTCCTCAGATTCTTCTAAAGGCACCAAAACTCAAGGGCCTCATCCCCGATGTTTCCCAAATGAAAGCTGTCCTCCCCTCTCCCTGTCGTACTAGGATTTCTGATCGTCTTTTCCCAACCTGCAGTGAACCCTTGTGCAGCATAACGGTTTACCCATCCTAACCCAAAAGAGATTTAGCACCAGCAGCTACTGCCTGTGCCTCCATAGCAGGAACCTCCACAAGAGGTTCCTGCTATGAACAGGTTCCTGCTAAGAACCACCAAGAGCACAAGCTGTTGGCACATCACCCCTTCTGCCTGCCATTTGCCTTCTCGAGGTCACCACCTTCATGACCAGCTTGATCCCTGCCAGGCATCACTGCAGCCTTGGCCCTACCTGTTTCTCTTAAGCCTCTTCAGCTCATTTCTCCATGGGTCTCACAGTGGTGTATACCTAATTACTCTGCATCAGTCCTTATAAGACTGTGAAAAGGGCTGTTGGCAGCAAAGGTAGAGTAAATAAAGGTATGGTTGAGCACGAGCATGTTAAGTAAAAGAGCGTGTAGTGGTGACTGAGTGGGTGCTCTCTGGTACTTCTAGCCAACTGAATTAATTAGCTAAACAGATTTGGTAGATCCGTCCCTTGTCCTGCAGGCTTCATCCTTCCTGGCAAGCATCTCAAGGCAGATGACAATTGTGCGTATCATGGTATTTAGTCTCTGATGAAAGCTCTGATCTGTGCCTTGTGTCTGTGGCTGAGCATGAGGCATTAGGCTGGATGGGATCTCACACAGGATCACCTGAGCTGTTCACCCAGTTTTGGGGAGGATCAAGCATACCTGTCCTCATCTTGACAGGTGCTTATCTTAACTGCTCCCATGGCTTTCTGTGATAGCATTACATGTAATACCTGAAGATAACATGCTGCTGGGCTGATTGTCCCTGTGCTAGAAAGCTCTTCTCAACTGCATTAATAAGTCTTGTCTTTAGGATGATGAGCATGGAGAACAGTTAGTCACCATCATCTTCTTATAACAAACTTTTACATATTTTAAATATGTTATCATGTCTCCACTTTTTCTAGACTAAACAATCTAATTCTTTCAACCCTCCCTTGTTCTCCATCTGTTACTTTTTTTTTGGTGGGTTTTACCTGGACTCCCTCCAAGTGTCTCCTTCCTCTGACAAGCCCCATAGGCAGAGCTGGATACAGCATCGATGCACTAAGGACCTTGCCGCTGCTCGTAGGGCAAAATTATTACTTGATTTGCTTACAGTATTACTGTGAATGTGTATCAGGCTGCCTTTTTCTGCAACTGGATATCATCCTGATTTATAATTTACTTATAGACCACTGTAACTCCCCTGCAGATCCTTTTTACGGCACAGTTGCCTAGCAAGTCTCCTTTCTAAACTTGTGCATTTGATTTATCATTCTAAGGTAATTTGCACTTCTCTTTGTGGATCTAATGCGTTAATTTCAGAACATTCATCCAAATTACTGGGATTATGGTGAATTCTAATGCACTTTTGTAAATTGCTTGCAACCTCACAGTTTTATGTCACATCAGATTTTACAAATCTCTCTTGTCACCAAAGTACCAGATCCTCAGATACACAGGCACCAGAATTACAGCTAGCTTGTTTTGAGAAACCCGATGACAGGTCTGGCTGTGCCCTGTTGCTCACCTGTCTGGTGAGCAAGCAGCAGTTGTGCTGTAGGATGTAGTCAAACTTTTCTCTGCTCATCACTGTGCCAGCACATGATGCCCCGAGGTAACTTGACATTTCAGCCATCAAAGGCAACACTCAGATGCTAAATAAGCCTGTGCAGAGCTCCAGGTGACAGCAGCAGTATTCTCTCAGGCAGAGCTTATTCTGAACTAGTAAGGTGGTTCTCTGTTGTATTTCTTTTTATAACATGTTTGCAGGTTTTTTCCCGTATATTTCATATTTGTTCTTTTCCATGTGTCTTTGCATGGTGAATTCTTTGTAGTTCTCCCAACATGCTGAGCTGTGTGTACCTAGAGATACCTTTTAAATTACTCCTTTGGGGCTTTAAGGTAATTAAATATCTCCTGACATAGCATACTGCTTGCTTACTCTGCCCTGGGTTAATTTGCTGCTGTGCCTTTAGTGCTGCCTTTCTGTAGACTTGTCCTCTCATCTGAACTCTTTCCCTCTTGGATCACCTTTGCCTGGAGGTGTCCTGGATTAGTCCCCGGAGCTGCTGTGACTGCATTCCCCTAGCATTTGTCTGCTATTCCTTTCCTAGGAATCATGAAATCTCTCTTTTTATAATCACTTTATTTTATTTTCATCACTAAATTCTTAACAGTTCTTCTACAAAACTAAAGATAAAGCTAGAATTGCACCACCTGTGTAGTGTCTTTTATCACTTTATGGCCTGGCAGATTACTTCTTCAGCAAATAACTGAGTATATTTTTCTCCAGGAGAAATAAAATAAGTGTTTGATACCAAATTTTGTCTCTATTCTAATTTTGAAAGACTTCTGAGTTTTTATATGCTTTCATGGAGAAGTTCTTCCATGCAGGAAGCCAATAGAAGTCTGTTTCAGAGGTTGACTTCACTCCTAGAAGTAGCCAGGGTAATATTTTCATGAGCTAGTAATCTAATCCTTTCTGCAAAGCAATTGCAACTAAAAACCACAGCCTTGGAAGTCTAGCATTGTTTTAAAACATATTCTGCAGCTTTTTAAAATGCATCTGGAAGAAACTTCCTGAGGAAATGTGGATTCTCTGCCTTGTCAGTGTAATGGCCACCACAAAGAGATGATGTATAACCAGCTATGACCTTACCCTTGCAACAGGCAGTCAACCTGTAGTATAATAAATATGATCTTGTCTTAGCAGCAAAGAAATCAAAGCTAAAGCTGACAGGGACTTCTACAACGTATACAAATGTAAAAAAAGAGATCGACAAGGTAAATCCTATGCTGGAGAACACCCAATGTGAGCATTGGTCTCAGTGAAAACTTTATGATTTTCTTCTCTCTTATGGGCTGGACTGCAACCCTGCATCTGCAGCCTTTTGGACAAAAAGGGTGTGTGTGGTTCAGCTACTTGAGCATGTTTCTTGTTTTCTTTGTTTAAAAAATGTTTTGTGATAGTTATTTCAGACCTCTGTAAATGAATGATAAATAGCCACATTTTAGTTGAACCATAACTTACTTTATAGCCATTTCTTACCCTGCTATCAGTGCTATTTCAGTAGCTCTGTGGGTAACAACAGCATTTTTCTGTCTTTGGAGGCTCCAAATATTAGAATTATTTTAAGGGAGTAGTTTTGGATACAGTTTGGATTCGTACTGATGGGTTATATATCATGGGGATTATATAATGCCTGTAATTTAAGTGTCCACAAAGAAAACAAAACATTTATTATATTCTAAGGCATTTCCAGGGAGTGAATAAGTATGATTAAGTGAATAGGCCATTAGCTACCACTATTTCTCTGCTCAAATGCAGCTGAAATAGCATTTCTTTAGTGGTAAAAATATTTGGCAGCGCTGCACTCACAGAAAAAAAAAAAAAAACAACCAAAAAACCAAAAAACTTTACAAATGACATTTTTGGAAAGTCCTCTACATTCTTAGGAATCTCCAAAGAAGCTGCATTTAAAGGCACCAGACTCAATTTTCCTAGGCTGAAACTGTTTAAGAAATACAAGAAGTATATAATTTAGGTGAATGTTATTTTTCAGCAATCTTATGCCCACATATGTAGGAATTCAATAATTGAAATAGCTATGGGGATGAAGTTTTTTTTATTGATCAAGCCTTCTTACTCAGTTATCTCCATTACATTGTATGTATTTACTTCTGGTCAGATGCATTTGCTTTCTGCAGTACAGATGTTTTTCCAACTATTGATATCACTGCAGAAATATGTTCTACAATTAGAGAAAAAATAAATGTTGGTTCATTTTATAATAGCAGAATTACTAATGAAATACTGATAGCAAGATTTTTCTCTTAGTGATACAAACCAGAGAGCATGACCTAACAGTTTAATAATTACTTTTTTACTTCTGGGGTTTGTTTGTTTGTTTTAATGCTATTTTGACATTCAGGTTGTTCTTTGTATTTCATTTTAAGTACCTTTTATTACTATGCTTTGTTTTATTTACTAAAAGCTTTTCTTGCAGCAAAAGAATTTTCCTTTGTGTTGAATTTTGTTCAGAAGAAGAAATAGAATATATCCTCAAAGTAAAGCTAAGTGTCTTCAGATTATTTTTTAATTCAAGATTCTTGACAGCTTAATCTGATTAGTAAACAACCATCCTCTGAAATTTCTTTATCTTCCTCTGCCTCAAACAACTAGTTACTGTATTTTCTTGCTTTGTGTGAGATCATATCCCTTTAGAAATGCTGGTGTTAGTTACAGTAAGAAAAGATTATAGTAATTAGCAAGCATATTTCTGGTTTAAATCCTTTGGTGAACAGGAATGCTATGAATTTGTCTGTGTTGCTCTCTGGAGATCTTGGCATCCAGAGCAGACTGCGTTCCTCTGCTGACTGGAGCTGATGGATGACTTTCTGTAGATTGGGTGATCTGTGATGGAGCTGAGGAACAAAGACCTTAGCTCTACTGACTGTCTTTTTTAGGGAAAAAAGCCCAAAAAACTGTCTCTGCACAACTGAATGAATTTTATTTTAATTTTCCTATTTCTTGGAAAAATAGTATCTACTGACAATAATGTATTTGGAAAAGCTAAAGACATTTAGGAGCCTAATGTCAAATGCCCAAAACTAAATCCCACAGTTTCAGTAGTGGGCATGTGCAAAAGGGATCATTTTAAAAGCAGTGGTTATCAAGCAAATGCAACTACCATCTTTAAAAATAGGTCGAAGCCTTTGTTCATCAGTGCTAATGGAGAAGAATAGTGGTGATGGAGATGTTTCTGTGCCTGGGTCTGTATTTTAGAAGAAAGATGGGCCCAGTAACTGGTAAAATACTAAATTCTCTTGTCTTCTTCATTAAGATTTCTTTTGTTTCTTGCAGTAGTGTGAATAATACTGCTTATTCAAGTATTGTGCTAGTTATTATAATTATTTATACAGAACTAATTCAGTTATTTTTCATTAAGAAGGATATTAAGGCTTTTTATTTATTTTAAGAGCTAGATGTAGATATTCTGACGTGTCCAAAATGTTATATGAGTGAATGCAGAAACAAAATTTATTGAACAGTTCATCCAGTTAAACTTCCAGTATGGACTTAGTAGTAAGTTGCTGGGAGACTATAGCCAGCATAATAACAGCCAATATTCTTCAATAGGTGCAAGAGCCTGGCCTGTGCCCTGAAGCTTTGTCATCCCATAATGATTATCTCAGGCATTTTTTAGATGTTGTGGTATTTGATTGGAATAATTGAAGTGAATATATGGTAACACCAATATAGGTTCGATCAATGGTTTTAGAATTTACAGAGAGACAGCTGATTAGGAAATGGAGTTAATGATTTGAAAGAAAATGACCTACAGGAGGAATATCTTTTGCTTATTTAATGCTGGATGGATCTACCATCAATACAGAGACATTTACAAAATAACAGGAGTATGGGAGAAAGAGGCATTCTGTTTACGTAATTTATAAATTTTAAAAGTGACAAAATATTTTTAGTGCGAAGCCCAACAAGACAGAGCCAGCAATGGAATTATTGGTTTTGTGATCAATAGTAGCTAAGGTCACAGAGAAACCACAAGTAATGGCAGGTCATAACTTGCGCCTAAAATAAAGTTATTTAGGACATTAATTTAAGCTAAATGTAGATAATTTCATTTAATTGTAGACTAGAATCTTTAAGCAATTTTCATGATCTTGAAAAGAAGCTCTATGCTGCAAGGTTCACCTTTCATGGCTATTCATACATTTCTAATTCATCAAGGATGCAATTCCTACACTACAGCTACCAGAAATGGTATTGCCACTGCAGAGTGGGAACTGCAAAGGGCACCTGGGAAGGAAGCTGGTGGTCTCCATTGTGTGGCTAAAGCCAGGCAGAAGACATAATTCTTAGACAGCAGTCAGGCACATAGACACAGTAAACACATTCATTCTGCAGACTGGTAAAACCCTAGGGGGCAACTGCCTTTTTTTCATCCACTAAGCAGGTCATAGAGGAGATCAGGTTGGTCAAGCGGGACTTGCCTTTCATAAATCCGTGCTGACTGGGCCTGATCAACTCCTTGTCCTGTGTCATAGCACTGAAGATGATCTACTCCATAACCTTCCCCAGCACCAAGGTCAGTCTGACAGGCCTGTAGCCACCCAGATCTTCCTTCTGGCCTTTCTGGTAGATGGGTGTCACATTTGCTAACCTCCAGTCCACTGGGAACCTCCCCAGTTAGCCAGGACTGCTGATAAATGATTGAAAGTGGCTTGGTGAGCCCTTCTGCTCCCTCAGTACCCTTGGGTGGATCCCATCCAGCCCCATAGACTTGTTTGTGTCTTAAGTGCTGTAGCAGATTGATGATGATTTCCCCTTGGATTATGGGGGCTTCATTCTGCTTCCTGTCTTGGTCTTCCAGCGCAGTGGGCTGGCTACCCTGAGACCAACTGGTCTTACTATTGAAGCCTAAGGCAAAGAAGATATTAAGTAGCTCAGCCTTTTCCTCAACCTTTGTCGCTATGTTTCCCCCCCACATCCAGTAAAGGACAGAGATTCTTCTTAGCCCTCTTTTCATTGCTAGTGTATTTATAGAAACATTTTTTATTTACTTTTATGGCAGTAGCCTTCAAGTAGCACACACCATTAAAAAACAGAAAATCTGCTAATTGTAGACACAAACCTCAGGGTTATAAATTGGTTATGAATAAACATCAGCTGCAAATTAGAAAAAAAAAGATTCTAGCCATCAGAGCAATGAATTTCTGGAACAGTAAGCAAAAAGATGATATTAAAAAAAAAACCTCAGACAGCTTTTAGGATAGAGCTTGATCAGTTAATGTAAAGGATTACACTGAGAAATTTTTGTCTCCTGTTCCCCTACTTTTTACACCTCCCATTCCATAGCAAAGGACTGTGGACAGTTTTGGAAACCAGACACTTACAAGTATTCAGTGAGGTGGGACACAATATTAAAAAAAGGAAGAAAACAGTTCTGCTGTGAGAAAGAATTAAAATCTAGGTTTGTTGTCTCAGGATCTTGACAAGCCAGCGGTATGATGGATGCCTGAGAAATGCTGAGAGAGGTGTAGGATGCTTCAAGTCCATTTCAGGGTAGACATGCTGATTTCTTTTTCAGCTTGCCATCTCCATGTTACTAGGAGCCCAGCCATCAGTTACTGCTTTGAGACAGTACAAGGAGCTGCTTTGTGCTACTGCCAGACAATTTGTTAGCTGATTCCAGCTGATATTCAGTGATTGTGCAATGACTTTTTGTCTACTTTGTCCAGTGTGACTAGCTGTGGGAATGCATCAGCCCCACAACTAGGAGGCAGCAGCACCCAATCTGTCTGTTGGGTGAGAGAGGTGTTGGTGATGAGCATCCCCCTCTACCTGCTGGCTTACACCAGAGGAAAGCAGAGTTTGGGACAAACTACATTTACCTGAACTCGGGCAGCAAACAGCTCCCTAAATCAGTCACAGCCACCCATAGGCTGCCCTGGCTCCTGCAAGGTGATGGAGGTCCAGGTTATGTCAAGGCTTATCCTGCAGGACCGATGCAGCATGGGAGCAGTTGTGCTGTAGGCTCCTGGCTCTCCCAGGGGCCATGTGACTGTGTGGTGGGGATGCTGTCACTATGCATACCAGCTCTCGGCATCACCCAACACTGTGAACCCATCCCTCACTGCTTCAGCACAGCACAAAAGGGTTCTCTTGAACTGCCTCTGCTGTGTTTATTGGATGTGCCTTTGTCTTGAAGCAAACCAGAAGCATTCCCACAGTAAAGCCCAGCTGAGGAGTGATTAAGGCTGTTCTTCATTAACACCCTGAAGTGTTGTTTGCAGTTTCCATCTCACACCCTCTGCCATACTATAGCTACCCTGATGAGTACTGTTTGGCTTGAATGAAGATGAAGTGTTCTAGCAAGTATGTCAAGAGCTGGCTCGTGGTCAAGATTCAGTCACGTTAACTATGTAGGCATACCCCCAAATGAACATATATCTTTGTCTCCCTTGTGGCGTGTCAGCCTGCAAAGCTCAAAGACAGCGAACTTGCATGTTTCTTGTCTTGCAAATGTCAAACATTCAGAAATTGTGGCTTCAAAATCATGAGACTGGCTTTAAAATCCTGAAATCTCAAAATTAAGGCTCTGGAAATTCCTCTTATTTTGCCTTCTATTTTTGTCAGCCTTTTCTGAGCCTATCAGCATGTAAAACCATATTTTGCACCTTTTCTGTGCAAATAAACTAAAATATGAAAACTCAGATTCTCACATAAGCAGCTCTCTTCAGAAGGAGCAGCTTTGCAGAAAAACATCACACCATGGAGCTTGCAACTCTCCAGAGCTGACAGCACTGGATTTGATAAAGCCAAGGACTGAGTTTGGCCAGAGTACGCACAGCTGCAATGAGTATATAGTTTGGATTACAGAATTCTTGCTGAAGGAAGATATGTATGAATTCAAAAAAAACAGGCATAGATTAACTGAAAAGAGGGGAAGAAAGTGAAGAGGTCAGAGATGGCTACAGTTGTTGGCTTATGCAGTGCAGTACATGCATTTGCAGTCACACACCAGGGAAACTACTGCAAGGCTGTGAAATTCCTCCTCCATCACAGAACTCACCCACTCCCATGAAAAACTGCCAGATCCTAGCCTCTGTTTGGGAGAGCTGGCAACTGGATTATCACTTGGTACCCTAAATGGGTCTTAAGTAGAGAACGCAATGTGCCACTGGACTGTTCATTTCTAACTCATACAACATGCACCACCATATTCAATGCAGAAAAGCTTTTAAAGTTAACCAGATTCTAAAATCATGTTGTATAGGATTTTTTCTAGTGATTTCAAATTGTTTTAAAGAATAGTATACGCTACTTTTCTGTCTAGTCTAGGGTCTTCTCATATTTTAAACTTTTTGTGTGATTATTAAACTGGCAGATCCTTGTTAGTTTTAAAATATATTTATCAATAAATTCTTTAAAAATTTGGAGACCTTGTTATCCATTGTAATTAAGTGAAATTTGAATTTAGCTTATTGTAAATTCCCTTTTTCTTTATATTCTTGATATCTTTATGATGTCAAGACTCTGAGATATATTCTAATACTTCTGCTTAATGTTTGCCTGTTAATTTGTTTTAAAAAAAAATTAAATGCAAGAATCTTTTTGTATACAGGAACATAAATAATACAGTAATTCAGATACTGACCATTACTCTTCATTTCTTCTCCCCAAAGCAAACTTAGGTTGAGTCATATAAAACACTATCATAATTTTCAGATTTCCTACTACCTGTTCACTTACGGCAGCAAAATATGTAACATCACATTATTTATTACCTTAAAAGAAATCTTTCTAACATCAAGGACAGGGATATCATAATTCAATTCAAGTATATACAATCATCATCATTTCCTGATTGCAAAGTCTAAGACATTTGCCTTCAAGAAACAAACAGATCAAGGTATTTCAGTATCAATAGTCTACTCTCTACCCATAAACTTTCAATAAAATTTAAAGTCATCTAAATTATGTAGGTTTTATGCTGCTTGCTAACATCAGGAAAAGTTTTGCAATTGCTATTAATCTCTATCTGGTAACTTCAGCCTTAATTACACTGAGCATTACTAGTTTTCCCGCTATCAATCACCACTTTAACATCCCACTGTTTTATATACAGATTCCTATTTCTGCTTTTGAAGAAAATGTGTGGGATTTATCTCACTTCACTTTACCCTTGCAAAGCATTTACACTGCAAAGCTGACTGTTTTGTCTCTAGTGCAGAGTGAGTGCTATGTACTCTGGGTGGGACACCCACACATCTCCCAGCTGTTTTAGACACTTAGGTGAGCGTGGGACAAATTCTCCTCCCATCACTGACTGGCTCCAGATAACTTTGTCTGGGCACGTGACATTTATCATGGGTTTGCTTGCCTAAACAGTAGTGTCTAGTGCCACTAAAGATGTCCTGATGGTTCCTATGCTAATGAGGCAGGAAACCTTCAGGGAATCTGAAAAAGCACTAGACACCTAAGCATAGATAACTTGAGTCTCATCCTTGGGTACCCAACTCAGGTGAGATGAGTGTATCCCCTCCTGCTGTTCCAGGAGGACTGGAGTGGCTCCCCTACACGTTGTGTGAAGCTTAAGAAAAGATTTTGTGGAGCTTGGAACTGCATCTCTGTGTGCAACTTCAGCCCCTGTGGAAAAGCAGCAGTAGCTCAGGAAAAAAATGCAGTGAGCATTTCAAAACCATGCAGCAGTATTATACAAGGGGTTGGACCACTGTAAAATTACTGCAGAGGCATTGTCTTTATTTCCAGCCTAGATGATTTCAGGTCACAGTAATATCAACCCATCTACTTCGTCTTTTGCCTGCAGAAGTGGGGCACCGCTGACACCACATGCCCAGCTTTACCTTGTGCATTGAAAGCTTTGCCTGCACTCAGCCTGGCCTACCCTTGGGCCTGTGAGACACATCCCACTGTGGTGGCAGGACCCAGCTGGTACCAACAGGCCAGTGCCTCTCCTGTTTTTCCTCCCTTTTTTCTTCCTTTTTCCCTGAGGGATTTCATCAGATCTGTGTTTATGGGTTGGGAAACACTCCAGTAACTTCAGGCAAGCTGTGCAGATTTTGTTTCTGGATCACAAAAAGAACAACGATGGTGTTTTAAGAGAAAAGGCATCATGACACATGCATCTTTCCATGTCAACAGGGTATCCACTTTTCTGTTCCCGAGCTAGCCACTGCCTAGGTTTTCTTTCAGGCGTGTTTCTGACTGAACAGTTTGTCTTTCCCTTTCATTGTTAGCAAAAGTCTTGATCTCAGGAAAGGTCAGAAATCCTAGCCCTGACTGACAAAAAAACAAAGGTAATTTTGGTATCTGGATGTCTACAATTCCTGGAGAAGTCTCTTAAATCCTTATAATTTAAAGTCCCTAGAGCTGCTCTTGGAGAGGTGCAGACATCTGGTTTATCTCAGCCTCAGGACTTTTGACTTCCTGCAACAAGCGAGTTTTTGTGGGAATCCTTCTCTGCCTCAGCAGCTAGACAGTGGGCTGTATGTCATGAGTGGTTCTGGGTCAGGCTGGCTCGCCCATCCTTCCTTCTCCTGTTCCCTTCTTTTCCACTGGAGAAAGTAGAAAATATGTGTGTGTGTTCCTTATGCTGCTGTCTGTCTGTATTCACATGCTTTTCAGAGGAAAGTCAGTCTCTTCTTTTCACTTGAAAACCAATGGGATATATCCCCAAGTATCAAACCAAATCGGATTTATTGTTAATTGAAACTGTGTTTTATGTTGTATTTACTGATCAGTTTGTATTTCAATTTCTGCTGGCCTTCAATTCTTTCAGTTCAGAACTGAAAATACAATATTGTACATGACTGGGAAAGAACAGGGGGCTCTCTCCACCTCAGGAAGCAAGTTATTTCACTTTTTTTGAGTAGCTCAGATATATCATAAAGTGAGAAGGAGAAAGGCTCTGCCAAATCATTCCAATTGGGTAAAAGGAGTGATCTGTGCCTCCTGTATTTGTGGAATTGGCTTGTATCTCCATAAAGATTAATGTGAATAGTAATCCTTTCTTCGAAAGGCTCAGTATCATCAGTCCTGTTGGTGTTAGCCATCCTCTTTCAGTATGTTTCTGATCAAGAACTTATGGAAAATAATTAGTAAACAGTAAGTTTGCAGCTTGGAGTTTCATGAAGCTCTACAACTGATTTATTTGCAAAGGAGGTATTGTAGGGGTGTGTCTCTGCGGCTTTCTCAGTGGAGGTTTCCACTGAGCAAAACTCAGTTTTAAAAGGCTATGAAAGACTTCCATTAAGCCTAAATTGAACAATATTCCAGTAGAGCACATACTTAATGAAAGTAGCTATATGGATGTAAAATCAGTTGTCAGCAAGACTGTATTCTCACTTTTAATCTTTTGTCCATAATGCTTTCATTTTCAAAGTGTATGCAATACTTCATTTTAAAAGATTTACTAGTATTGTCTGCTTTATTTGAACAAGACTGTATGGCAAAATATTTCAGTTGTTATTATTCTCATATATGCTAGGGAAACTGGGCAAGAATAAATTATTATTATGTGAGTGTGTAAATGATTTGGAAACCATACACAGAAAGTAGTTCTCAATGATACACCATCAAGTGCAGTCCTGCAAGTTTTTTTTCCTTGTTCTGGTACTATTCAGTATTCTTTCTGACAGCTTGAATGAAAGGTTAGGAATTACACTTAATAAATTCATAGATCAGAGCATGCCTGTTGGAAGGAAGGCAGTTGAAAATCACCCTGATAAAGTAGCAGAGTAGCCTAGAAAATATCGGGTTTCCAGCAGTTAAATTAGAGCAAATGGAGAATTGTACATATGGTTCAATGTAATCAGCTGTGCATAAATGCAGACGGAAAACAACTGCCCAAGCACCTATTCTGCAGAAAATGCATCTATCATAATGATCCCAAGCTGAACATGCACCAGTGATGTTGTGCTGCTGCAAACAAGGCCAGTGCTAATGTGGGCTATAGAAAGGGGAGTAATAAAGCATAAAATGTAATTATTTTGCTCTACTCGGCACTGATAAGGCCTCAGTGGCAGAGCTTTACCCACTTGTGGAAGCTGCAGCTCGTATGGAATCCGGCAAGAGTGCAAACTGGCCTCAAAGATCTAAACCACATGAGCCTTCAAGGAAAGGTTGAGGGGTTGTTTAGTCTAGAGATGAGAGGAGGAAAGGAAGACATGATAGCTGCTTTCATATAACAATGGGTGACTCTAAGGAGGAAGGGATTTAGCTGCCATGTATGCTGTCTGTACAGAAAAGCAGTAATAGGCTTAGATCTCAAGAGGGATGATTTAGTTCAAGCATCAGGGAAAAATGAAACTGGCAAAGAAAAGGGGAGCTCTGGAATAGCTTGTGTAGGGGAAGTTCATGGAATCTTCTGCCTTGCAGATGTTTTTTAGGTTAGAAGTTTGTCTAACCTATTTTTATATCCAACATCAGTAGGCTTGGCATAGATCAGGGATGGGCGAAGCTATCTCTCAAATCACCTGCTAGCTCTATTCCTTTAGTGCTTTCTATCTATGTGGTAAGAATAATAATTATACATGCAAATTATTGTTTAATGTGGATATCTCCACAAACTTTCAGGGTCTATAACAAAAAACTTTAAACTAGTTCAGGAATTTATTGCATGGTGTCTGTATTTACATTAGATTGAAGCAATTATACTTTTTCTAATTTTGCCCATGTTAGTATTGACGAATCGTGTACAGTGTGTGAGAGACAGTACAGAACTTTTAGCCAGAAAATCTGGTATACAAAATTATGCTTTACAGAGATAATATTTTAATTAAGATTTTAAAGTACTAAGGTATTGGGCGCTGAAAGGGAAAATTAGTAATACTTTAAAATAATGGTATGTTTAATCCTGGATAATATTTTAGGAACTGTGCAGTATAAGATGCCTTTCTCCCTCATAAGCATTCTGTGGCTAACAGAGAGACGTAAACTTTATCCCAAATCTGTTATTTAAAAAACATTTGCTATTGCCTGGTCAAAAAAGAAAAAGAAGAAAGTCTCATCTCATTTATAGGGCATTTTAAAAATTGGAATTATGCTCCAGCAACCAGTGATGACTAGTTATTGTTCCTTTTGTCAACAGGCAAGATGAAGGAGGTTCTGGCAGCTTACCAGGTCCGGGGCTCTGCAGAGTTAAGTGAGAAGTGCACCCATGTTCTAGCATGCATCACATCGCATCTTGGGTCTGAAGTGCCAGAAGGATCCCAGCGCTGCAGACTGAGATGGCTCTGAGCACCTCAGTGCCCCGTTTCTGACAGAACCCAGGGATGGCAAATGTACATACCAGTATTACCTGTCTGGGGCAGGTTTAATTTTATAAATTAAAACCATAAACTCTGTGAGTTTCTAGACCATATTTCTGCTATTGAGGATGATCTGCTCAGATGAACAGTTTTGCATCCATTGAAGGGACAGGTTCTTCTGCTGGACCAGAAGATGACAGTGGACTCTTATCTTGTAACTAATACCATTTGTAGCATCTCCTAGTGCAAATAATTGAAGAACAGGTTACAAGAAAATCCTGTAGGGAATAAGACATACTTTGTTTTAATCTACGTATTTTAAGAAATGTTTTGGTTTTTTAAAGATAACCACTTTTATGTAACACTAAGTGTGCAGTCTATGTGCAGCTCTTCACTGTGGCTATCTGTATTCCAGAGATGATGAATTCCCTGTGAGACGCGTGAACCTTTTCAGATTTGTGATGAATCCTTAAATTATGAGAGAACCATGAAAAACTAGGTGGGAAAAGTTCCAGGGCTTTCATTTGATGCAATTACTTCCTGCTGATGTCCTGAAAGGAAGAGGAGAGG
Source organism: Psittacus erithacus (assembly GCA_009867235.2). Classification (NCBI taxonomy): domain Eukaryota; kingdom Metazoa; phylum Chordata; class Aves; order Psittaciformes; family Psittacidae; genus Psittacus; species Psittacus erithacus. Next base: position 41,206 of record WYDI02028917.1, read on the forward strand.
GCAGGAAGTAGGAATGAAATACAAAAAAATTACATTGCATTTCTTTTTTGGCATATGCATCTATCCGAATGTGTGTTTGACCTAATAGCCAAGGGGAAAGAAACAGCTAAGTTAGCTGAGACCTCACATGAAAGGTCTGCATTTTTGGGCAGTATTTGTTGATTTTGTCTCTTGAATAGCTGTCAGAAAGGAGGAGTATGTATATGCCCCACCATGTGTGAAAAGGACATCCTTGCCATTCCTTTATTTATTTTTGCTCTTTTCAAAATTAAAGTGCCAGTTATTTGGAATGCTGTAGTCTGTGGTCTCTTTACATTTGTTTAGTGAGATCCTTTCAGCAAGATCATTCCCCTTACGGTGTAACTGCATGGTGACCACACCTTTGGGCCTGTATAATAAAGATCTAAATTCGAAATTTTATTTCTCATCGTTTTCTCTATTTTTATGTTGTATCTGCAAGTCTTTGATTGGAATCCCACTTATTGCTGATCACTGTTTAGAAAAAGGTTGGGCAAAAAATGTTAGAGGAAGGTATTTGTACCTTTGGACATTGTTCTCCTTTGTATCATTCTTTACACAGGTCAGTAGGCAGAGGGATAGAAAATGTTAGCAAATCAATAGTGATGTTTAAATTCAATTTGAACATGAGGCCCCAGAGCAATAAGGAGATCAGGCTCTTCACATCCTGGATTTAAGGCCATACTAAAGTACTTGACATCCGGTTTCTATTAGTTAGTAATCCTGGAAAGGTATGGGAGGAAAAAGCTTCAGAAAAGCTGAGTCTAAGCTGGCTTTGATTTGCTGTGTGTGTCATACATTGTGCTGAACATATATGCATCAGAATTGAAAACCCAATTAGACTCATTTTCCTTCCTCCTCCTTCTTCAAAGACAAAATTTGAACTATAAAAAATGTTCTTCATGTAGCAATTAAGTTTGTGTGAGCGAAGACTACATTTCAAATATTAACGTGGTCCTCACAAGGCTGCCCTAGCCATGCTGCGTTGTAGGCAGGGTTTTCAGGCATAGAGCTGATGCTATAATTAGGTTATAGCAAACAGAGCATCCCTAACCTTTGGAACTTCTTGGTACAGCATCCCTGTTATCCTGCATCTTACATAGTTACTTACGGATGGCAGAGTGCTGACTGTTGTGAAGTCCACACCAGAGTGTTTCAGCATGAATGGGGGCAGACAAGAGCATCTCGGTGCATTTTCCTGATCAATCTGAGCTATTTAAGGCTGTGCTTCTGCTCACAAGGGGCAGTCCTGTCTTCCCCTTCTGCCCCACTCACCCTTCCCTCTACCTTCCTGGAAGAGCTGCACACCTATGAGGCTTCCTGATCTGACTGAAAACATCCCCATGTAAGAGTTAGCTCTTGTGCTGGCTCTGACACTATGGAAAGGCTGGGAACAGCCACCTGTTTATCAGCAGTGATGATGGAGGAACCATGCCTTCGGGTGCCTCTAACTGTCACTTAACTAATCCTATCACCTAAACTTTCTACTTAAGCACATTGCTTTCATATGGCTAAGAAATATTTCTTGATTCAGTAGCACTGCAAATTAAATAAAGCACTGGAAATTAATTAAATCCATAGATTTAATAATAACACCTTTAAAATTACCTGTGCAGTGGCAGCATTTGAGGAACCACAAAAATACACTGTCATGAGAGGAATACATTCTTGCCATTCAAATTACTCTGAAAACCAAAACTTTTTCAGAAAAATAGAAGTAAAACCTGTGTGCTGCAGCAGTACCAGGGCAGCATAAGCCTCCTGTGCTAGCAGACTTTTAGCTGTTGATGAGGCATATGCTCAGAATGTGGCCAGCTGGACCCTCCAGAACTGTAAATGCTTGAGCTTGACCATGGCACCATTTAAATTTGAATGTCAAAATGACTTGCCCCAAGATCAGCAACTGTTATGGGGAAACAGCTTTTTGTCTGTACTATACAGGGAACTGCTGGAAGCTTGACTGTCCTGTTGGGTGAACCTTTCTGACAAAACATGTGACTGCTGCCCATCTGCTGAAGGAGCGATTAAAAAACAAAACACAGCAAAATAGGCAAACCTCCCAGCACTCCAGGGCAGAGGTTGGAGGTTTTTGTTCTTTGGCTGAATTCCCCTTTGAGAAGCCTCCCTGTGCTTCCCCTTGGCATCTGGACAAGCTCTCCTTTGTGAAAGGACATGAATACAGAGAGACCTGCAGTGCACTCGTCTCTTCAGCCAGCTTCAAAGGAAAGTTCCAAAAGTGATTCTTTTCTGGCAACTTTAAATATCCGAATTGGGGCTTTACAAACAGTATTAGTTTACTTTGATGACTTGGAGCAATTCAGTGTTTGCACAATTAGAACAAGTACTTGGACTATACATGGACTGTGTAGCTTAGCAGGCAAGAGTATTGCTTCTGCTGGCTGAATATAATGTGAATACGTAGTTTACATTCAAATAAGATGGTCTTAAATAAATTCCTTAGCAGACAATAATCCATTCCAAGAAAAAGAACATCTGTTCAGGAACCAGACCTGAAATAAATAGTAGTTTAGAGACAGGTCTTTTGTCCAGCATTGTTTGGGTATTAGACATCTAAGAAACAGTTGACTTTCCAGGTCACAGCTGGGGTTTTGTTGACAAAGTAAGAGCATGTTTCTGCTACAGCTGACCACAGATCTTTCCTGCGACTCTTGTTCTGTTGCTACTGCCAGTCTGCATCACTGTGATAGCTTTTATAAATATCAGTTTGCTTTAGATTACTTACAGTAACATTGCCTTAGTTTTGAACTGTGTGTGTGTACATGCGACTGTTGATCCATCATATTCACGCAAGGGAAAACCCAGCAGTGGCTATCAAATTGTCATTTATCTCAAAAAAGCTCAAATTTTTTTAAGAAATTATGACCATATTTCGTATGCAATAATCTATCATGTTTTTTTAATTCTGTTGCAACCTCCATATAGAAATCTCCAAATACTTGCCAAATACTAAATAAAAGAGTCTCACAGAAGTTTCCAGGCAGCATACATTTTATTCTGATATATAAGTAGATAAGCCAAGTCTCTGGAGAGCTAAGTAACCACACTAATATTTCAGAAGAAGTTGCTGCACAGCCATTAATAATGTGGAAAACTAATCATAAATATGTAAGGAAATCAACATCTGTAACAGTTATTGGTGTGATTTTTCTCATTCCCTGTTGTGCTTGCCTTCTAAGCAGCTTCACTTCACCTCAGCTCTGTACCTGTCCCCTCTCCATCCTGCAAGAAACAATTATATTGTATTACTTCATCTGATAACCTTAACTGCCACGCACAATCGCTGTGAAGGATCACCTTTCTACTTTGTGTTGGATCACTTCTTGGCTAGTGTCAAGTTTCAGTATCCTTATCTGTCATGGCTGCCACTTTTCCCTCCTAAGGATAAATGATGCTCTTGAGGTAATGTCTGGTTTTGAAGTTAGTCTTTGCTGATGAAGTCAGAGGGAGAGAGCATGTTCCTGGCTGCTTTATAAAGAAGGAGAGTTTCTGTGGTGTGAACAAGGCCCTCCATAGGTGGTAATATGCAGCCACTCTGGGTGTTGAATATGAGGTGCAAAGTTAATGAAATGCTAACAGTCAGTCATGACTTTATTTCCCAGATGTTGTCACTGTTTTCTTAAACCCCAGGGCAGAGCTGGAAGTTGAAGTGATGAGCAGAATTAACAGCACTCATAAGGGCAGAGAGCGAACCTGACTAGGAAAACCCTGTCCTTACAAAGAACTTCCCATGCAATTACTTAGGTTAAAAGAGGCAAGGCGGCCAGGCATGCTGTCACAAACAAACTTAAATCATGGACTGGTGAAGTCAGAAGATTGCAAGGCAGCACTGAAAATGGAGAATGTGCTGTTCACAGCAGTTCTGCTTTTCACGAAGGCTTCCTATTGCCAGCGCAGGTCTTTAAAAGATTTTCTCTCTTTTTGTTTCTACTGCTAAGAATAAGCAGAAAATATTTTTATCAACTTTAAAAGAAAAATGAGTGTAAAAAAAGAATTGTCAATATGCTGACATTCTCAAAGCAATAAATAAACATTCCCAAGGAGTGTGGTGGATTCACTGTAGGGGGAAATACTTAAGTCAAGCTTCATAGTCATTCAAAGGGCGGTGATGTTCTGGTACAGGCAGAAGCACTGTGCTTGACATGGGGACTGTTGCTGACGTGTGCTCTGTGGAGGGTTATGAAGACCTCAGACTTGGTGATCTAAATGACCCCAAGCTCGCTGTTATCTAATCCCAGCCACCTTTCACAGCTACCACCCTCACTTTACTCCAGTGTTCACTTTGTATATATGCACTAGAGAGTTCATGCTCTGTTTCCATGGGAAGCTGGAAATGCAGAGCTCTAAAACATCAGAAGAACTTAGAAAAATAGCAATTTCAGTTGTACCTGTGGTAGTCAGCTGAACAATACTGTCCTTAAAATCCTAACTATGTAAGTTCAGACTGAATAAAGTCCCTGACTCTTATTTAGGCACAAAATTCCCTATTAAATCCAGTTAAACTGGAAGATTGGAAGTGTTACTTATCAAAACTGTGTTACTTATCTCCTTCAGTAAAGTTCTGGAAGCTGGCCAAAACCAGGAAAGTGTTTACTTATTTGTGAACAAGTGGTTTGGTTTTGAAAAACAGCCCAAAATATGTGTGAGATCCAGGTCAGGTTCTTATCACAAAAGTGCTGTAAAACATTTCTATTGGTCTTGCTTTTGCTGTGACAATGAAGTGTCCTGCACAATACAGATTTGGGTGGTTTCAGGAATTCTCCTCTCAACAGCTTTGTTTATAGCAGATTTACCAGCTGGGTTTCTAACCGATACCCTTCACAAGGCCCAGACTAGGATTTGCTCTTTGGTTTATTTTGGTTTTGTTACTATTGTTTGTAAACAAAAGAACCACAAAATAAAAGTCAGAAGGTAAAAGTGAGTCCAGGTAAGCTAAAACAGAGACCTTCATGGTTTCCAGGTAAGAGACCCTGTCTGATGCCACATGTACACCCCACTCCTCAGCGGTGGGTATATTCAGCAACTGGTTAGTGATGTTCTCTGATGAAAGCCCTGCCCTGCACAAAAATCCTGGTGGTGCTACAATGCCAATGTGATGTTCTAAGCACCTTGGCTTTCTTTAGCTTGAGTAAAAACTGAAGCACTTGCAGACCTGAAGTAGTCGGCTTTCTGACTGTTTCAAGCCAGAGGTTGACAAAGATGGAGCCTGTTACTTCTGTTTGCTGAAAGAGCTCCTTTGCACAGCAGGGGAAGCAGGAACAGCCTCTAGTGTAAATAAAAGCATCCCCACAGAGTTTGAACAATTATTGTCATCTGTATCTGGAAGACATTCAAAGGAAATAAAATATCTTTTTCTTTTTTAATTATTATTTTTTAGAGTGTGTCTTCTGTACACAAGCCAGTGCTGTTTCCATGGGCGTTCTCACAGCTTCTCTTTATTTATCACAGTGACAGTAAGAGAAAGACTTGTTAGCATGGCTTTGAAATTGTCAAAATTTCTTTACTCAGCATTGCAGCTTAACTTCACATAACTGACTTCAAGTTCTGTCACAATAAGAAGAGCATGGAATTTACTTGGCTGTTAAGGTTATCTCTAAAAAGAAAGATACTCACTCCTATTCCAGCTCCACTTCTCAGGCATTTTCACAATCAGCTTCTGCAGGGACTACCAGAGCAGTGATTCATTGTGAAGGGCAGTCTTTCCCATCCCATCTCCATTAGATTTCCCGGAAGTCAGAATTTATAAAATACAGTTAATGATGAGGCTCCATTTTTTGTGCTGTCATTGATCTTTTCTGTGCTTCTTTTTAAGATTTTCCAACCCAGAGATAATGGTTTTTTTGTTGTTCTTGTTGGGTTTTGTTTGGTTTTTTTTTCCTCTTTATTCATAGGCATAAATTCTGGAGCTTCAGGAACTCTAAGCAACATATAATAGATGAATCAAAGCAGTCTTGGAAAGCTTCATGTACCATGGCAGAGGCAATCAATAACAGAACCTATACATAACAAATTAGTTCTGTAATGAATTTCCACGTCCTGGACCTTTCTTATACGTAATCACTTTGTTATATCTTCCCATCACAGTACAGAGCATGTGCCCACACTGTTTTGTAGGATATATTTGTGCTAAGAATTACAGACTGAATTCCTGTAATTCAGTTGCCTCTTGATGTCCATGGCAAAACTTGCACAAGCTTCTGTGGGACCAAGGCTTAGTTCAGAATGGTAAATATTTATCAGTGCACAGCAGAGACACAAAATGCTGTGCAGAAAATCACGGTTCTTTGCCATGTACAGAAGCTCATTCCTACATCATGATGACATCCTTATGTAACTGAACTTGCTGTTAGCCAGTGTAGACATAGAAATTCAAGGGAGAAAAGAATGTCCTTTGATGATGAAGACATCCATGTCATGTGAGTCTGTTCAGTAACACATCAGGTTCTTTCCTCACTGAGGTCAATGAGAATCAATTAGTCCTAAATATTCAAGGCTAGAAACACCATAACCCAAAAGAAACAAGAAGCAAGCATAGAAATACAGAATGGCACAATGCATTTTCTCAAATAAATTTATTTCTACACTTTCAAAAAACCCAAAGGAAAACTCAGTTACCATAACCTCACATTGGTCCCAGGGGCACACTAGTCTCTGAGGCCAAACAAGAGCTCTCTTGTCCCTAAAATTCCTGATCTCTAGTCAAGAACAATAAAAAAATAATAGAAACACCTGAAGAGCAGTTAAAAGATGAAGTCTTTTCAGCAGAGGTGGCACTTTAAATGATAAATGCTGTCATTCAGGTTTGGAAAGGCAACTTCAAAGTCAGTGATGTGTTTACCTGGCTTGGTCCCCTGTGGGTCTTTCCTCCCATCCTTGCTGTGTTTCTGTTTGTGCACAGGAAAGGTAAACCCATGCTCTGAGTCATGGTCATGCAACGAAGTTGAATTCCATGACCAGTTTTGCTTCGTTATAATGAGTGTCGCTGGTGCTGGAAATGTTGGTCAGTGCCTTGTGGCAAAGCTGTACAAGTCCTTTCAGGGCAGTTTGCCACAGGAGAGCCAGGATAAGTGTGTGGCCACCTTTGATCTGGTGATGCACACTCATAGCAAAACAGCTGCCATGGTCCAGGGTAAATCAAGGAGGTCTGAGGTCAGAGCTCCAGCACACAGCAAAGCATTCTGGTGTAGACAGCTACCAACCTGCTGCAGCTGGGAAGTGTGGGTCATGCAGCTTTCAAATGCAGATGAATAGGGCCTTGTAATAAGGCTTAACTTCAGTCTTAGGCTCTTCAATTTATAAATACAGATTCTTGGCCATTCCCTTTGCTACCACATGCCCAGTTACATGTAATTCCAGCCAGCCTAATGCTTTTCATCCATCTTCTTAAAAAGCCCATGATGTTAGGACCTATTTTGTATTTAATCTTTTTAAGTATCACACATACTTTGAGTGTGCTTTTTCATGGCAACTTTATGTTCTTACAGGTGAGTACTGTCACTTGGATGGTTTTAAGAGCAGCAGTTGGCCATGTTTCACTCTTTGTATCAGCAAAGTCTTCCCAGGGCAGCTTGTACCCCCAGGTCAGGGGAGGGTGTCTTCCTTTCCCTGCTGCAGCACTCATCATTCTTTCTGCTGTGGCCCATGGCTGGGGTGGAAGGTTCCCTGTGCTGGGCCAGGGGCAGGACACATGTCCTGATGGACTTGCCAGGAGTTAAAGGGCTGAGGCAGAACCCGAGAGCTGGGCTGTTGCTGCTGCAGACTCCAGACAGAAGGGATCCTTGGCAGCATTCCTGGGGTTCCATGTGAAGGTGAAGGGAGCCAATTACTAGCTAAATGTAATTACATATTCACTCAAAGTTTAGACAAGACAGAGTAACTGATTGCAGTGCTTGGGAGACTTGAATAAAAACAACTCTCAAAAGAGCTCTTACTCAAAGCAAGGACTGTTTTCCCAACTACATTTTCCTTCTGTCCAATGTAAATCTAGCCCATTTTTTCCTCGTGCACTGTTAAATCTTTTCAGCCTTTCGGAATTCAAAGGGGCTTTAGGCCTCTTTTGGTTTCCCTTTACTTTTTCCTGGCTCACTTTCCCTCACATGCAGGGTGGCCCCGGGTGTCCAGCGCCACTTCCAAGCGGGTCATTTCCCCAGATCAGTAGCAGGGCTCCGGCTCTCCCCTGGGCCCCTGCCGGGAGGGTCTGGGGCTGGAGAAAGATCCCCGCAACCGACGGCAGCTTTTCCCCGAAGCCACCACAGGAGGGAGCCCTTGGCATTCCCCTGCCCGCCGCCCGGGACCGGGACCTGGACAGGGACCGGGACCGGGACCGGGACCGGGGGCGCTCCATCCCCTGTAACCGGGGGATGCGCCGGCTGTGGGCCGCAGCTAGTGTTGGTGATTTCTGTCCCCCCACTCAAAGCTGCGCTTTCCCAATCGGAACAATTTCAAATAAAAGCAAAAAATGCAATCTGGGGGGTCAGGGATTTATAACTGGTTTTGCCCTTCAGAGGTCTGGGTGCACCCAGGCAGGTTACTGCTTTCATCCTCCAGCTCACTCACCCCCTTCCCCTATTATTTGAGGAAGCCTTTCACGCAGCAACAGGGAAGAAAAAAATATTGAAGAAATAAACAGAGAAATGTCATTTTGAGTCTGGCCCTATATTTTTACAGCCCATTCCATCACTACTTCCATGGGAAATGACGTATCTTCCTGCAGTGACCATTATCAGTTTTATTGCAGAAATGCTGTCATTCCTCAGCATTCAGCTGCACTGGAGCTCATCTGCAGGCTGCCCAGCAGAAAGCAAACACCCGCATATGTTTCTGCACACTGAAGCTGGGTCTGGGGATTAGCAACTAATTAAGCGATTACCTTTCATGTCTGGCCGCTGGAGTATTCACAGCACTTGCTACCTGACCTAGCCTGTGTAGGCACACATGAAGGAATGGCTCAGTGCAGAGGCCAAGCCAAAAAGCAGGTAAACTAACCTGATACTTCCCATAGCCTACTTGGGCACCCTGTCAGCGCCTGGCTTCAAGTTTTGCCTCTGCTTCCACACTCAAACCCAGTGTGGGAGCTTACTGGTGTGAACAGAGCAATGAAGGTGCTTTCTAGCAGGACAGCTTCACCCAAGCATAGCTGTGCATGGGCACTGCTGCTACTGGTTGTTACCTCTGAGCAACATGGTCAGACCTGATTTGGCACCTTACTATGCAAATGTAGCTTGACAGATTCTATTTTGACCAGACCTCCATATGGCAAAAAAATGAAATGTAGCTGCCCAATAAAGAGTTGAAATGACCTTTGAGGTGGTTTGTAATAGAGGAAAGACTGAGAAAGGATGTGAAGCCAAATCCTTCACCCGCCAACTCTCTAAGGTGCCACAAAATAACGCAGTGGTTGCAGAGCACTCAAACACTTCTGGAGCATTTGAGAATGAGCAAAAATGTTCCCTGAAGAGAGGGCTATGGATGCTTGTAGAGAACTTTTATTGTCTCCTTGCTGTCTTTGTGAAAAGTCAAAGATGGGGAACTGGGAGGGGAGTTACAGTACACAGCTGGGCACACTGGGAAAAGAAAAAATGACTTGCCCAAAAGAGAAACCACATCTCATCTTCACACAGCCCGAAGACCTCGATGCTTGGAGAAGTCAGTGTGCATATTCAAACCAGACAAGCTGTAATGTGAGCCGTGAAAGAAAGTGCTGCAGTCAGGCAGAGGCTGAGGAATGTAGGTCCTTGGCATACTGGTTAGCAACTGTCTGTGTTTTCAGGCAAGATTCAATCCAAAGATGGATTGAAGTAACAGACTGCTCAATTTGATTGTAGCAGGAGATGAGAGAAACACAGAAAAGCAGACAAGGAGATCTCTCATAACTCAGCCAGAATAGAAGGAAATACTGAGATTTCCTCCATCAGGTGGGATGTTTATTGTCCCAGATAGAAAGCTTATACCTTTCACATTAAACCTGAAAGACCCAGAAACATCAAGCTGCTGAAGCCAAAGCAGCTAAACCTAGGTTAAGCAGCTGGAAGAAATGCCTCGTTGGAGCAGAGGTGGCAGCCAGGGTAGTAATACTCATTCGCTTGGACAGATGTGTCTTTTCTTCCATTTAAACAGTGGCTCTGTCTGCTTCTCTTTACGTTACTCAGCAGCTGTAGCACTCACTTTCCACGTCAGGCAGCCAGAGACAGGCTGAGGAGCAAGAAATACAGTGATCTCCTTTGTGCTTTAGCGGAGGCCCTTGCCCTGTCTTGTGTTCCTTCCTCTCTGCCCTCCTCAACACACACTTCTCTTTCCAGTCTATTGTACCTTTACCAGGCTTGCATCTGCTTTTGCAGTCCCACTGCTGATCTGAGGCTGGTGGCCCAGCACGGATGTGGGACCCAAGCCCCATGCAGCCTTTCTCAGTGTTGACAGAAGGTGCCCACAGCCATGTTTCCAGCAGAAGGAAAGGGTTACATGCGTCATTAACAGGCTGTGTTTACAGAGAAAAAACAAGACTCCTTAAAGAACGTGACGTATGCACACAGGGAGGCCAGTTGCCTTTTTTAAAACACAGTGACACACTTGAAGGCTGCCAGATTCTGCAGCTCTCACTCGGTATGAGGATGCTGAAGTTTTTCATACGGTTCAATATTTGCCTGGGTCTGATTTTAGTTAAAAACAGATTGAGAAGCTGGGGGAAAAAAATAGAAAAAGAAACAAGAATTAGGAATTACAAAAGCCAAACACAAATCCTCTGATAATTGTTGCTGCTTGGAGTTACAACATATGCAGAAGGCAGCAGAACCTCTGCCAGTGAATCACTGTTGGAATGCGTCGATTTGTTTAACTCCTCAGGAGTTGTGACATGACTCATTTCCAACATGGAGACCAAAGGGAGGTTTTGAAGAGAGAGTGTCAGAAAAAGCAGGCTCCTTGCAAAAGTATGAGGACAGTTTAAATTCTAGACTTTGAGATCCAATTCATTAATGCTATGCAATGTGATTGCAAAACATGGCCATCCCCATTTGGTGACATCAAGTGCTTGCATTCAGTAGCACAAATTGGCTACATGCGGGCTGGACAATGCTGAGCTAGACTTTATTTCTGTCACTGTCAATTGCTTTCTAATATTTTGACTTGTCTTTCCATACAGTTTTGAAAACCCAATTTTGAAATCAGTGTGACTGATTTGCAGACAGGGTCCTAGAAAGCTGTAAGGTGCTATAAAAGATGCTGCTCAGAAGAAGCCATCCTTTTTCAGTGGAGATTTGTCAACTATTGCATCTGATTTACATGGGAAAAGAAATTTTGACCATATGAGTCACTTCAGCCTTTGAATACTTAACAAAAAGCACGGTGTGATTTGATGCATGACTAATGCGTTTGTGTATTCAAGAATCTGTGGATGCTAATGGAAGTTAAGAGTCATATCTGGAAATGAAGACACTTCAGAGTATACTGGCTCATTAACTTTCATCTATACATAATCAGCTTCTGTTTTATAGGTCTAAAAATTTCCTTAATGCTCTGTATGTTTTAGGAGTGCATTTCAAAAGTCGCCTACATTAAGTCTTTGTTTAAACATCCCACTTATCTAGCATTAACCATCTTGTATTTCACTTCAGTTCATTTGCAGAGCCTGCGCCCTATCTAATTAATACAGATTTTGTTGCTTGCTGGGAACTCCCCTTCTCCAACCTGTCACTTTCAAATATGTTCACAAGAAATTTCAACCTCCTTTTGTTAATAGCATTTGCAAAGTGACCTTTATTCTCTCTGGATACCTTCATAATTCACAGGTAGTTACTAAGTAACCTGTACAATTGCTGTAGGCAATGCATCTCCTATTAAGAGCAGTGCTCTCTGGCTATTCAGTGTTGGTGTTGTGGGACGGAGGGCCTGAACCCTCTGGTATTGGCTCTACCCTCCATTTGGAAAGGGTGCTTATGAACCACACTTCTTGAAACTTTTTAATTATCAGGGATTTTCAAATGGCAAACTGGGCTTACAATAGCAAGGCAAAATATAGAAAAAAGTCCTTCTATTAATCATTCTCTGTAACAAACAGTTTGCAAGAAATAAGTGAAATATATTTCTCGATTAAAGCTTTTTATTATTTTTCCCCAATTAGCAAATTATCTATATTGCCACTGGTTTTTCTATCTAACGGATGAAAAGCTACAAAAAATTCTTTAGAAAAAGAGATGAACTTCTTTTTTTTTAATTTCAGATAAAACTGTAACTGAAGCTTTTAGTCATTTAAACACAATCATTAGTTGTATTTTTAATTAATGCAACAATGAAAATAATTTCAATCCACCCTAATTGTGGATTGCCATGGTGAGAATTCATACTAAGAATTGCTCACATTTAATTTAGTGAAACTTTGTGAATATTTTCATTTACAACTGGTAGCAGTCTGAAACACATTGTTATTGTATCTTCTCATTCTTTGAATATTTATCACTACCATTTAAAACTTATACACACATATTCTTCAGCTTCCTGACGTATATCCTCTTGAGTTATACACTTTCCTTTCCCACTTTTGGCTATGTTTTGCACAGGTACTATCATGATGTTTGAACCCTCATCACATTGCTTTGGCACAGCACTCTAAAGAGGTATGTAGGCAGAAAGGACCAGAAATGAATTTTGGGCTCTGGGTCCAAGTCCATCTCAGTTGACACAGGTAACATTACATTTGTCTCATCCTTTTGCTGTTAGTACTGAGAAGAGATGTCATGGCATAAAGGAGCCAGCAAAACCAAAAATACCTTCTGACTGTCTCTCAGGTCAAATACAGTGCCACCCCAGTCCTGTGCTGAATTTAAAGCAGTTCCAGTAGTGGTGCCAGACAGTGACTTCTGTACCTAATTCTGCGAAAATGACATAATAGAAACAGAAACTTTCAACCAGTCTGCCTCAGGACAGTAGGACCAGAAAGCATTTTCAATGATCCCATCACAGGTGTTAGACCCATAAGAATGAAATGAGGGCTTTTTGTCAAGTCTGCAGTACTATGTCCATGATATGAAAAAGTCTCAGCAAATGATAACCCCTTTAGGTGGTCAGCATTAACCCATTAGTGGAAGGATTTGCCAGCTGCTATTACTTGAGCCAGTTAAAAAATTTTGCCTGTTTTATTAAACAAGAACAAAGGCCAAATGCATGTAGCAAAGGGGACACTGATCCCATCCTCTTCTGAAAATACAAGTGGTATGAACACAGACCTCTGTGTTAGCCTACTGCTGTGAAAGTCTTAGCACTAAACACTCCTTGGTAACATTGCAAAAAACCTGCTCCCTTCCCATTTTATTTGTCATGCTATTGTAGTTGTTGCTGCGCAGAGTAGCACTAGAACATTGCCCTTTCTTTCCCAGAAACAGTACAGATCTGTACATGGGTGTTGCAACTGCATCTATCATAAGTTGGCTGCTAGGCAGCATTACAAATGCCAAGTGCATTGTAGTATTTTTCACTTACAAGGCAGCACAATTATCAAACATCAATTTGGGATTATTCTCTTTCCCCACAAGAGGTGACATTCGTGCTGTTCGGCACTCATCGGGATTGCGACATGGCCTTGGCTTTTGCCAGCAGGTGCCTGGTGCCTTGCAACACTGCTGACTTCTGCAGCAGGCATGGGAGAGCTGAGGGTGGCTGCAGATCCTGCTGGGATCAAGCTCTGTAACAGCAATGTCAAACTGCTGAACCTAATTGAAGGGGAGGCTGTGTTGATTTAGAAACAGTACAGGCAGTGTTGCATTTTTGAGGAGCTCTTAAGTGCTTAGTCCTTCAAGAACCAGCTGTGGAGCTGTGGTCTCGATGCAGGCCCTGGCATACTGCAGATATTGAAGAGAGATGGGTTTACTCCTTGCTAATATCTGTTTACCCCTGGTAAAAAGTTTCAGCAGATTTTTCTTTCTTGTTTATTTTGTTACCAAATGTCTTTTGGGAAAGCAAATTTATTCATGTATTTGTGCTCTGGCTTTGTTTGACATATTGACTGGCAGTTTTCATTTTGTTTAAGCTGCCCCACCTACTGTACTGTTTGACATAAATGGATAAATACAGGAGAAGCGTGTTTTGAGAAAAAAGAGAGAAATTGTGGTGGTTTCAGTGAGGTGAAATGGCAAATCTTGTGTGAAGTGAAGGGAAGCTCTTACTGCTGAGCCAGCTCTGCTGGAAAGATGCAATGGTGTTTGATATCAAGAAGCCTCATGTACAAATTTGAGCTATCAGACTACAGACTTTCTGGCAACAGGGGTTTCTTTATTTTCCTGAAGCAGGCTGGTATCTGATATCTGCAACCGGTTGCTGTGACATTGTCCTCTTTCTGATGTAAAAATACACCACTTGCCACGCTATGGACCCAATGCCCACAACATGTCTCACTAGTGGACCGGACAGTCACTGTAAGTGCTCAAGGGAGGCTTCTGTTTCCATGAACATTAATTTCTTTGCAGTGGCCAGGAGTGCCAAGTAGCAGGTCAGAAGGAATGCCACTGCAACAGTGCGTTTGAGGATTTCTCAGGGCTTTGCTTCACCTTGGTTGAAAACAAGGTCAACTCTTTGTCAAAGGACACAACTGTATTTCACACCAGGCAGCTGAGTAACTATAGCAGAGTAACATGTGGTGACCAGAGTTAAAGTCCAGACAGCAGAATACAGTGATGAGCTTTCCATCTTGCAGAAGAAACCTTGCTGGTTTTCCCTTTCACCACAGGCTGACCAGTTGTCACAACAGCTCCCTGCTTCTCAGGCAAAAGTATGTGACAAACTCTTATGTCCTTACTGTTTGACTGATACAGAAGCGGAAGTATTTCCTTTTCATGCAATCCTAAAGTGTGTCACTACGTGATGCAGATCTACCCCATTACTCACTTTGTGAACCTTGCAAAATTTTGGATTTTTGGTGTGTGATTCGTTCATCATGCCTCTAAGTCTATTCTAGCACAGGCAGAGAGTATGCGAGAGGCTGGAAAATGGAAAACCAGTGCTCTTATTGTCAAGGCTTAAAATGCAGGGTCAAAAGGTGCTGCCAATGGTGAAAGACTGTATTTGTGTCTTTATGACAGTATGCTGACCCATCAGTGCTGGAGCATGCCGGAGACCAGTGTGACAGGCTTCACAAAGCTGTACATCAAATTACTGGCACACAAGAGTGCCTTTGGAAAAATGGCTTTTGAAAAACTCATTTTCCCCTGGTGACACATTCAAATTTTGTGAATAGATCACTGTAGATAAAAAGCAG
Source organism: Psittacus erithacus (assembly GCA_009867235.2). NCBI lineage: Eukaryota > Metazoa > Chordata > Aves > Psittaciformes > Psittacidae > Psittacus > Psittacus erithacus. The sequence goes on from WYDI02028917.1 coordinate 56,483, forward strand.
ATAAAGAAAATAAGGTGGAGTAGTGTGAAATTGGAAAAGAACACTGTATAGTATGGTCAGGGTGATGGTTTATAGTGCATTAGGTAGACAAAAACCTCTCCTTGATCTCTTCCTCTCCCATTCACCATTACAGTACTATGGCATGGTAAGAAGCCATCACAACCCAGTCATTTCTAATTTGTTTCAAAAGAATACAACTGTATTTGTCAGGAAAAATAAGTCAGTTGAGCAGAATTTTGTCAAAAGCAAATGTTACTGTTTGGGGAAAAAGATTTGTCTTTGGATCAGGCTCTATAATCTTATGGGGAGACAGAAAGCAGTGTTCATTATGAGGAGACAAAAGGAAGTGCTCATTTTATATTTTTTCCACCTTCAACCCAAAAGGATGGTGAGGATCATGGATAGCTGTGTATGTCCCAGGGCAACCAACCCAAGGGGATCTCATTAGCTCCTGCTCAGCAAATACGAAGGGCCAAGGCAGAAGAACACCATATAAGCATCACACCAGTGAAGTCAATGAGAACAGACAATGCCAGAAGGACTTGGTGTCATTCTGGCCAGCTTGGTGTTTACTTGCTTCCAGCTCCTGTTTTAAATGATGTTACTGAGAACATGGATTTGCGGTGTGTTCCAAACCCAAGGGAGACGAGCAGTAAAAAAAATTGCATATAGGCAGTGCAGGGGGAGAAGTTTGGTGACTTAAGTAGTGAAATTGTCTCACCACAAAACCAAAGCTAGCCTTGCTAGCCTGAGCGTGAAGGGTTTTCCCAGTGGGCCCTGATACAGTTATCTGGGCCACCAGAGGTAGCCAGATACAGTGCTTTGGCAGTACCAGTTTCTATCTGTCATGAGTTACAAAAACTGTTCCTTGACCATGAGAGCCCAGAAAGAGGATAGGTGAGAGCGGACACACGTTCGTACAATATGTAAAATGTGTCTGCATAAAGCTTGGAGCATCTATTTGTTCTCCTGCCATGAGACTTTGGGAGGTTTGGAGACCCTGGTTTGCATATGTGCTTCTGTGAATCCCAATGTGGATCTGCTCCTGATGTAAATACAATGAGTATAGAATTGATCACTATTTTCACACCAAATACTGCAGGCCAGTGTCTCTGAATTGGTTTCTTTTCTTGCATACCCTACAGCAACAGTCAGACTATCCCAGTGATCCTGTCTGATGGAGAAGCATTAATTTGTACTTCCTGAGGACACAGACCACCAAACAATAGGAATGTCAGTAACAGAGGAATTTTTATCAGAAGAGAACAGAAACAGATAACTGTTTTATATAACTGTGAGCTAAAATAGTTATGCAACTGGTCTGTTACTGCACTGTATAGACTTTTCCTCACAATTTAGAGTTGTTGAAACCTTGAGCTGTCACAAACAACTGGTCTTCAGACTTTACACAATAGTATTTGATAAAGACTATGTATCAATGAAGGGCTGCTAAACTGCAGAATCATAAGAATTTCTCTCTGTCATATTCTCTTGATTCTTCTCTACCATTTGCTACTCCATCACTACTCTTTACATCCTAGTCCTTTCTGCTGCTGCAAATGATCCCTGCATAAAAATATAAAAAGAGGAAAATATAATGTTTTCCTTCATTTGATCGATACTCTTCTTAATGTGATTGTTCTCTCACATGGGTGGCTCTGTAGCACCAAATTTGTGCTGGTGAAATGTGCATGCATATAACATCCTGAGCTCATTCATGATGGTAGGACCCAGAGACCTAAGCAGGATACGGGCCTTTCATATCTAGGTCACCAGTGTGCAAGTAAGTCACAAATAAGTAGGTCAGTAAGGAGTGGAAATAGGTTATCCAATTGTAACATGGGGTGAGGGGTTCCAGTCCACTTCTTGGGTACATTTCCAGAGCACAATAGCATCACAACTGACATTGACATTGACTGGTGTCCCCTCTGGCAATCTCCGTGAAGATGCCATGAAATAAATGGACAAGGAAACAAAACTATGCTGTCACATGGGAGAGGGCACACCGAGCTCTTGGTGCAGGCATATTGGGAGAGCAGCACATAGCCTGGCTGGTGAAGCTTTTGCTTTTCCATCCATTCTGTGCCTGATTAATGGACAGAAAAAGGACTTCATTTTCCAGGGCTTTATTCTGACACATTTCATCGGCACTATCACTTGCGAATACATATAAGACAAATAGTTTCATCTTATTATGTCAGAACAAATGGCAGCCTGCAGGCCTGACTTTCTGCTCCATTATGCCACTTTTACACTGGTGCAATTTTACTGAGCACTTATGAGCTCCACTAGACTAAAACCAGCACCACTCTGCATGAAGATGCAGGGTCTTTATCTTCCAGAGGATGGAAAATAAAGCTCCAAGCCCCTGCTGCATTAATAGTAGTGTTCCTAAACACAGGCTTGATGAAGAGTAGAGCCAGATACTGCACTTCGAAGCTAGGACATTTCTACAACAAGGAACAGGAAGATATAGTCATGGTATTTGTGCAGTAGTTGTGTTACAGCAGTTCCTGGTTTGGTTCTGTCAGGTTTCTATGGCTTTGCGCTGGGAGGTGCAGGTTACAGAAGGAGCCGATGACTTGTTCCCAGAGCTGTACTGGGCTGATGGCAATTGAGAGCAGTGTCGCCCCTCAGGCCCTGGGTCCGTTTGCCTCTCAGCCCTGGGTAAAAGCATTTCACAAACTGTTTGGAAGAAGGTACTTCTGCAGTATCCATTCAGTGGTTTCTTTGTAAAGAAGCAGCTGGTAAGAGTGAGGGGGAGAGGAAGCAAGAGAATGCAAAGCAGATGCTATGCGGCACTTTGTAAGAGCAAAAACTCAAGCAAACTGCTATTTAATTTTTTTTAATTATTATTAGGGTCCTCAGAAGTACCTGGGGATGATGAATGACTGTATTTGTTAAGCTGGTCCAGAGTCTGTTTTGGTTTCCTAAGTTCCTCCAGGCTGGCCTCATGAAGCCAGCGAGCTCAAAGATGAGGAGGAAATGGTCATACTGTTCCCCATCCACCTTACGTAGTTTCTTTGTTCATCTTCCAGTGTACTAGCTCCCCATCCATGCTGGTTTAGATATAAAATTAAATTGAAATGGGGAGAAGAGGAATGAAGACATATATTAATCCAAATAAATCAGACAAATTGTGTATGTTACCTTTGCCTCTCTCTGGGAATAGAGTCTGTGTTTATATCCCAGCTTTTAATTGAATTATCTTTAAGTACAAATGCATGTGAGCTGTAAGCCTTTCAACAGCTGCAATGAGCCCCAGCTCACTCATAAAGTCTTCTGTGACAGTTTGACAATAGGAATAACTGAGCAACACAAGCAGAAGGGGGGAATGGCAGATGCCATGTTAAGCAAAGACAAAATACATGACTACAGTGATCTCAGCTGAAAAAAAAATACCCGGAAAAGAAACCAGAGTGCTTTTAGTTTGTTATTTCTTTTTCTTTTTTTTAATAGGAATTTCATCAATACCCATCCCTGTAATATCTGACTACTCCATTCAATAGTCTTTCCTTTGCTCTTTCTGCTTTGTCCTAGCCCTATCTTAAGCCCTTACAAACATCAGGCTTGCTACAATTATCTGTAGTTTCCCAGGCGTAGCATGATATGTGATCCAAGAACATCCTTCCTCTCTACTTCCCATCTCCGTAGATAACAGTGCTTTGCAGAATTCATTTCAGTTATTATTCAGTGCTTCCAAAATCTCTGCTTTTTCTTTTGCTAGGAGCTGAAGACTGCTGGTATGTATAATTTAGTGTGGTTCCCTTCAATTTATGAATTATCCGTTGGATTTGTTCTATGTAGTTCTTGCATGGTAGGGGAAAAAAAAGAACTCACCCCAATGTAAGAAGAGAGTAACCAAGCATGGCTGCTTGGAAATGGCTTGATTTTTACCGGGGAGATAAGCATTCTCAGAAACTTCAGTTAAGCAGCAGCATGTGTCAATCCCTTTAAGGCTTTTCCTTAGGAATAAATATTAGATTCTATAACGTATATACATGAAATAGATTTGAGGACAAATAGGTGCTATTTAGTTCCAGATAGAAAATTTCAGAGCACTTAAATAGATTATGATCCGAATTCACTGTAAGGTAGGTAAGCAACAAGAATCTCACTACCTTTTTACTCCTCATCAGCTGTACACCTCCTGACTCAGGGAGGCATGGACTGCAGCTATACTAGTAATTTAATGCCCAGGACCTCCCTCTGGACTGAAGCCAACTGTGTCCCTATTTTTAAACTCTCCTGCCTTCTAAAACAGGATGGCTGCACCCAAACTGCCTATGGACTTGGCCTACGGAAAAGAAGGTAGGCCAAACTATGGCACCACAACATAAAAAGGTGGTGTTAGCTGTAAATTAGATTATTCTGGTACTTGAACACCTAAATTCACTGTCACTAATGTATAAAAAAGGCATTGTGTTGACACATTTGCAGGAAAACTCGTAAGTGTGACTCTGACTTACATTTCACATATATTCACATTTCTATATAGCCTTTTTGCAGTGCTCCTGCTCTAAGCAGAACTTCCTGTTAGTCATCCAATTCAAACTAATCATCATGACAAAAGAAGTTTTCCAAGCGCTTGCAAAGAAAGCAATGGCTTTTCATGGGCTGTTTGCTGTCCTAACATTTCAGGAGAGAGAACAAAACATATGGAAAAGAGGAAGAAGTGACAGACTGTAAGGAAACAAAACCAGGGAAATATTTTGATTGCAGAGAAAGTTGGCTAGTCAAAGAGTCCTTGTCTGCGTATAATACTTTATTTTCTGATCAGTCTGGGGTATTGGGTATTATTTATTGGACATTGGATAGTGGATATTGGATAGCAAGATAATTGTGAAGAAAGTTTTCTAGCAGGTGAGACTGGTTTTATGGCCCATTAAGCTGTTGCAGAATAACCATAAAGAGTGCATTAGGTCAGTACCTTCAGCAAAGCTCTGAAAGGCAGAGTTGCACCTTCACATGTGCATATTTCACACACTTACACCCTGCCCTTTTTCATTAAAGGTATTTGTTCATGCAATTTCCTTGTACTGAGGAAAGCGCATGCATTAAGCATGCAGTGAACCAAGGGAAGGGCAGTAATATTGCAAGCTGGAACAGGGGAACCTCAGTAGGCAGGGGAGACTTTGAACTTCAGCAGTCATTTCAAGTCAGAATTATGGGGGGTTAAAAAAAATACTTTGGACGCTCCTTATGCAGTTTTACACGGTGAGAGAATAAGCAGGGTATGTGATACACACAGAATCAGGCCTACATAGTTCTCTACCACCATGCAATAATTCACTGGAAATCCACAGATTAATTTTTTCTTTTTTAATTGCTGGTACCCTCATAGGGTTTAAGAGTAACAAGAATTGACCAAGAATAATGATGTTACTGAACTAACCTGTGCATACCAGGACAACAGAAAAAATCCTAGCTAAGCAAAGATAATTTATTATTAGGTTTTCATTAAAGACTTTTCTACATTCTTCTGGTGGGCTATACAGTATATTGCTTGGGCACAGAAAGGAACTGATTCAAACCCCCTAAGGTCAGTAATCCTAGGTATCAGTTTCTCTTCATGCCATTTCTGAGTTAGCTCCATCTCTGCCCAAATATATATTGGCATAATTTTTTTATACCATTTATGGAGGTAAAGACAGTCATATGCTGGAATGCATCAAAAAGAGTGAGTCCAGCAGGCTGAGAAAGGTGATTCTGTCCCTCTACTCTGCTTTCATGAGATTCCACTTGGAGTACTGTGTTCAGCTTTGGGGTCCCCAACACAAGAGGGGTGTGGAGCAAGTTCAGAGAAAGCCCACAAAGATGCTCAGAGGGCTGGAGCACCTCTCCTATAAAGACAGGCTGAGAGACATGGGCTTGTTCAGCCTGGAGAAGGGAAGGCTCCAGGGAGACCTTAGAGCAACTTCCAGTACCTAAAAAGGGCCTGTAAGAAATCTGGAGAGGGACTTTTTACAAGGGCATATAGGGATGGGACAAGGGAGAATGGCTTTAAACTGAATGAGGGGATATTTAGGTTAGACATTAGGAAAGAATTCTTCACTATGAGGATGGTGAGACACTGGCATGGGTTGCCCAGGGAAGTTGTGGCTGCCTCATCCCTGGAAGTGTTCAAGGCCAGTTTGGATGGAACTTTGAGCAGCATGGTCTAGTGGAAGATATTGCTGCCCATGGTACTGGGGTTAGAACTAGATGATTTTTAAGGTCTCTGCCATCCCAAACCATCCTATAATTCTATGAAATTACACATTTGAGAAGGACCTTTCCTGCTATCGATGTGGCAAAATCAGAAATCTGCTGTGTGATCACAAATTGCACACAAATCTTGGAGGTCTTTATCTGTAGGAGCTCAGGTAATGATTTGCAACACTGTCCTCTTGAGGCTTGGAAAAATCCTGATCACGTAGTCTCAGTGACTGTATTTGTAAAGAAAGGCTGGTTGTACTCACCTGGTAGCTGCAACAGTATCGTGACAACCAGTTATTCAGCGTTTGCAAAAGGGTCTGATAATGAAATATGCTCAAGACTGCTTGTGTCCTGTGTACAAAGCATTAGATTGTCTTAATACAGCATTAAAAGGCTGCCTATCTCCAGGGACTGTTCTCCCAAGATGTAATGCATGCCTGTAAAAACAATGTGCAGAAAGCACACTTAGACTCCCTGTTTTTCATAACTGCCTCAAAAGCATGTTGTCCACCAGTGAGAAAAAGAAAAGGCTCACTCTCATCAGGCAGAAAGAGGTACAGATGTCATATATCTATTTCCTACTCCTCTACATCTCCCACCATTTGTGTTTATCTCCAGAAATACGCAAAGGCTGTAGCTGGGATCTTCTGAAGACAAAGCTAACAAGTCTTTGCTGTTCTCAGTTCAGGGACTGTACCCCTGAGGAGGCCAACTCTGACACACTTGGTGTTTCAGCCATTGCTTCAAGCTGTCCCATGTCAAACCAAACTTTGCTCATGTGTGGAAAACGTGTTCAAACCAGTTAGCTTTCCCTGAAACCATTCAGAGCCACACAGAGGGGAGATCTTGAAAAAAAAACCCAACAAAACACCGCTACATATATCTGAATATTGATACATGTCTCTATGTATCTGTATATATAGATCTTGATATTTATATATCTTTATATATTTATATGTGTATGTAATTATTAACAATCCTCTTGAGAACTGAACAGAAGGAAAGCCTAACTTTCATAATGAAGTGAGTAACATGCAGTCATTGACAGATAGTTAATTTTCACTATGTGAGTCTGAGAGAGCAGGGCGAAAAAAAAGAGTAAAAACCCCAAGAGGCCTAAACTGCTCCTGGGTTTTGAACTCAAGCCGACATACAATATTTAAGGTTGGTGCTTTTCAAGAGCTTCCAAAGCGCATACAAGATGGAAAACAAGACATGCAGTCAAATCTTGACAGTTTTTTTCAACAAACACAGTTACTAGCTGCAGTGATGAGGCTATGGTCAACAGCAAGGAGGATTTTGTTGGAATTCTGCAAGGGAATGAATCTGAAGCAGCTGGAGGACAGAAACTGTCTGTCCTAGTGGGTTATATTCTGAGACTTTGCTGTACTCTCGCTACAAACTTGTGTCATATTTTCCTGCATTTATTCCCACTTCCCAAAACTGTATGAACAGCTCCTTTTTGTGTCCCCATTGTCTTTTCATCCCTGTATCACTAACAGCTCCCTCAGGTCAATTCTCCCCTACCTCCATCTCCTTCACAGGTCTTGCACCTTTACTGATCCCAGCAGCTGAGCAGAAAGCAGTGTGCTTTGTCACTTTTCCAGAAGCCATGCGGAAATTGATGTTTTGGCAGCCATCTACGTTAGTGCTAACTGGCCAACTGTTTCTCCTAAATCCCTTTAGAGCAAACCAAATGGTAATGACTGTCTTTCCATCACCAGCAGCATTAATGTGGCCACTTCTCTATCTCCTTAACAGATTTACATTAAATGTGGGCAGCTTTGAGATCTCTTTCACTACATTTCCTTGAAATCGATTAAAGTTCAAAAGGTATTGCATATTGCAGCATTGACGATGAGGAAAACTGATGGACAGGCATATAGACAGCAGTTCATATAAGTCTAGTTTCCTTAGGAACCAGACTGAAAGCAAATTAGGAATGTTTTTTAAAAAAAAACAAAACAAAACAAGTCCCTCAAACCCCACACGTCTTCTTGCTTGTACTTCGTGGTCAACAGATCTGGGATTTATGCTGTTGTTGCAATGGGTTCTTTGTTTCTGTGTACTTCATAATATAATAGTACCAAGAAGGGTTAGTGCCAAGAGATAAGAGGTAAGTCTGTTGTCACATCAACTTCAATGCAGTCCAAAGGATATGATACTGTGCTGTAATTAATACTGACTTCAAACACCTCAATCTCAAATTAACATGCTCAGCTGACTTGTGGGTAAAAGAAAGATGAAGAATGTGCGCTGTTCAGCCCTGGCCTGTGAGAACCGTGAACAGGACACAGTCCTTCTGGCTTTTTATTTGGCATCCAGACTCATAAGTAAAATACACCCATGTAGACTTGTCCTTACTTTGTCTTCTGTCTCTGAAAGCTGTGTATGCTTGGTTTCAGCCCCCTCTCTCTCTGGCCAGACATTGTATTTATCTATTGTCCCTCTGGGTGTGCTTGGTGCTGCCCAAGCCCTGGGTGGAGCACAGCAGCAGTGACCTGCCTTCTCACCAGCAAGTCCTCAAAGCGACCTGAAAGGCTCTCTCAGCCTTGAAGTAGCTCTGCTGGAATGTCAAAGACCTAGTAGAAGAGCTCATTTCTGCCATGTCAGGAGGACAAGCAAGCTGCACCTGCATGCCAGTGTTGATCTCTTCTCTCTTCTCACAAAGGGAATACTTTCAAATCCTTCTCTCTGAGGAGGGATGTGTCTGCTGCCTACAAGTATGAGAAGGAAAACACCAGAAAAGAAATTTGATCTAGAATACATTACTTAGTCAAGAAGAAATATATACGAACTGATAATGAATGCCTGTAGTCTGGCTGTTCAAAGGTTTCTAATTGACAGAGGAATGAGGTAATGAATGATTAGAACAGCAAAGGAGACAAAACCCTGGCAATTTAAGTTCAGTAAACATAAAGAGAAAACAAAAGGCAGTTACCTACCAAAGGTTTGTGTCTGACAACATAGCAGTACCCTCTTTCCTAAACTCTTGGGGGCTGCTCTCATACCGGCACCTCCTCCTGACTCAGATGCTGAAGCTGCAATTAACCAGCAAGTGTGGGCTGTGAGTCATTCCACGCAAAACTATTCCCTTCATGTGGAGACTGATGTGAATAAAGGACCACAATGTCACCTAATGCAAGTGGTCAGTGCCTTAAACTGCCATCTCTGCCATGGTCACAGGGCCTTCATTTGCGATACTAAGTATGATCCACTACTGCTGCTCAGGATGCGCTCTAATTACAGCATTGGCTACAGCTTTCAGCTTGCCCCTAATTTCCTACTAAACACTGCTCTTTGAACCCACCATCAGTCTTCATCTCCCACCAGCTCCTTCCTTTAGGAAGTTCTTGTGCTGGCAAGGACTCCATCAAACTTTCCACCAGAATTATCCACATGCTCCTGTCTTCCTCTGAAAATCAAAACGGAAATAGGTACTCAGATTTCATGGTGATGAAAACCCCTATAAAACCCCTAAGAAGGAAGAGAAACAGTCCATCTTATACCAGCACTCAAAAGGCCTAAAATGACATCTACAGCATGAACCTAAGATGGAGGACCAGGAAAACTGGGTTTCTGCTTTGATACTGGATTGTCTGCCTGGTGTAAATCAATGAAAGTCAGATCTGTGGGTCACCCACAGCTAGACTCTTGTTGTCTTGCTCCACAATTATCTGCAAAGCAGCAGCAGAGACTGGCGCAACCCTTTTAAAGGGTCTGTTCCTCATCAGGATTTAATTATGAAAAATCTGCCTGCTGCAGAAACTTGTGGTCTGAGATTCAGTGGTAAAGGCTTATTATGTAAAGGGATACCAGCTTGCCTCTCAGACATGTAATGCTGTCCCTTTCCTCTGCTCAAGCACTCCTCTGGAGCAACTGCTGGCAAACAGAAGGAATAAGTCACTGCTGGGCAGTTCCAAGTCCAAATGCTGCAGCACATAGGAAAGAGCAATAGCATAATTTTCTTGTTCCAGGAAGAAGTTATCTACACCAGGTTAAACTAGGACACGTGGCATATCTAGGGGTCCTCTGATATGTTCAGTCTTACATCTCTTGGCTTATGTCTGCATCTGGCCAGGGTGTTTGGGGTTTGTTTTTTTTTTTCACTTATCTAAGTAGCCACTAGCTTTTGAGATGCATACAGCCTTCTACTTCGCATGTACAAGTGGTGAGAGTTTGCACAACACTTTTCCTACTATTTCCATTTCATGTGCTAATAAGGTTCAGAGACAGTTCTTGCATGAGAGGCCTGCAAAGAAACTCTCTGTGTGTGCACCAAGGCTTAAGTTGGCATTTTAGGGCTGGACTGCAGATGATGTCTTGGCTCAGGACAACATATAGGCCCGTGCTTCGGTCTGTTTAAACCTGTACCCTAATTAGAACACACACATTTTTTTTTGAGCCAGCAGTGAATCAATGTAAAAACCAAGTCACAAGTGCCTGGCTTTGCCATGGCTGTGAATGCTGGGACAGACAGGAAGGTGGGATGAAAAACATGCACACGAGTGATAATATTACATGTTTAACTGTGCCCCGAAGTTCATGCCAAAAATCTGGGCCAGATAGTGTTGATTGTATGAAGAAGTGAGACCTTGTTCTAGTTAGTTTTCAAAGCCATGTCTATATGAAGAAAAATATTTTTAAGGAAGCATTGATTATGCATTTTCAACTCATATGTTAAACACCCTTTGACACCTATTGAAGACTCAGAGGAAAACTGATCTGCAATCATTAGTCATATGACATTGCTTATATGCTTTCTTTACAGATGATAAATACAGCTTTGAAATTGCAAGGAAGAAAGTACAAACGCAAAAGTTCCTTTAAGCAGCATGCTTGTTTTAGAAAGTTAATGTATAAAAAAATACCAGCTTACTGTATAGTAAATCTGCTCCTTCATTCTATTTGGAGCCATGTCTGCTGCTACCAAGGGAGAAAGGGGAGATTACCCTTTTATTTTTTCTAGCAGTAAGAGGCTATTCAATAAGTGGAATTCACAGGAGAACAGGACTTATGTACTGCCCACTGTAACAACACCTAAATGAAGTAATGGAGAGCATAGTCAGTCGTAGGAGCTGTTTTCTAGGTTGGCATGTGCTAATACAATAAGGCAAGTGAAGAGTCTGTAAACACTCTGCTGTGGAAGATAAGATATGTTGTGACTCTGGTATCTTTTCTACCAGTGATGGTATCAGTGTTAGCAGAATCATTGGTCTCTTTTTGGTTAGGAGAGAAGGGTTGTGTCAGCAGTCCTGGTGGTTCTGCTACTTCTGACTTGTGATAAAAGCTTCAGAAAGACGTTGATATGGAGTCCCACTAGTCATCACCTCATCAATGTTTTGAGAATGTAAGTATGTGCTAAACCCCAAAGTTTTGGTATCTCAAAGTGAAATTGGTATCTCTAAGTGAAATTATCATCTTGAAGGAGCTGAGGGGCCAGGCTTTGCCTTGCACAGAGGGAGCTTTGTGGAAACTGTGGGCTTTTAGAAACTGTGAAATTAGGCACAACTTTTTGTTTTCTGGAGGCTGCATTTTCCTTGTGTTGGTGCCTCACAGGGCAAACAACCTTCATCAGAGGATGTGCTCATGTAACAGTCATCTTTGGAAAGAAAACGTTTCTCATTGGGCCTGAGGTGAATCTGGTTTAATTCAGTAAAAAACCACACTGACTTTACAGACTTCAGACAAGAGTGATTTGATGTACCAGAAAAACACAAGCATCCCAGATTGGCCTTAGAGCACCTGTTTGTTGCAGACTTCGGCCAGGGCATTTTCTGTGCAGGCGATGATGTGTGTTAGATGAGAAGAGGACCTGATAGGATTGGTGAGCCTGTCCTACTCAAGGGAGGGCATTTTGCCTCCAGGGGATCATGCAGGGGGGTCTCTGAGGGGCTCCATGAATGCTTCACTGTGCACCAGTACCTGACTGTCCTGGCTGGTGCGATTGCTAAAGGGCAGAGAAAACATTTTTTGTTCTTGTATTGTTTGCATGTAATAACAGCCAGGGCCTTTGAAATAATATGACTGGTGATAAGCTAAGCCATGCACACAGCGGGGTGAGTGCACGGGAGGAGGGGCTGTGCTTGCAAGAACTGCAAGAAACTTTAGATGAAGGTCAGCAGAAATTAGCCCATTTATTGATTATTTTAAAGACCATAATGCCATTGCTTTCATTTACACTGTCATTGCAAAGAAGTGGCTTTCTCTTTCGGTGGTGTAGTCCAGGATAACTACTTACATGGAAAATATTAACAGAGAATAATGCCATGGCCAAGAGCCTTCTCTGAAGTCAGTCTTGCACGAACAAGACACGAACAAGGGGGGTTTAGGGAGCTTGGATCTTTGCTGCTCATTTTCTCTTTGAGCCCATCAGGTCTTTCATTCAATTTTAAGCTTTTTCTGCCATTTTTAAAGTGATAAATCTGCAGAACACAGCTCCCTATTTTTACATCTTTTTTTAAGACAGATGCCTTCAGTTCTTTACATGTAACGTCTTGAATTAAACTGTACATCAGCTATTTGAACAATCCATAACTTCTTCTTCAGTAATTAATAAAAAATACTGGGTGAGTGGGGCAGTCTAAATTTTTTTAATCTCAAATTGTCCCATCTCAACATCTTATAGCTTAGAAGACTGTAGATATTACTCAGCAGATCTCTCAGCTCCACAGCTATGGCAGCTCTGGCCCCTTTCTGTACCTGAACCAGGACTGGCAGGTCTTCTGGGGTTTGGATGTGCTTTGAATTGCTTTGCCTTCCTGCTGAAAGCTTCTGGCTGGTAAAGCCGAGTCCCGCTGATGCCAGTGAGGCCAGTGCAGGTTTCAACATAGGTCTTCCAGATGATGAGCATGGCTCTAATAGAACTTTTATCTAAGTTTTATGCCCTTGTCTGTTTTCCTCTGTGTATGCTTATGCTTGTATCAAATATTTAATTTTATCTTTGTGAATTTTTCCATAATTTATTTTTGAAATAACATTTTTCCTTTCAATTCATAAGAGCAAAAAATTGACATATGTGGATATTTCTACCTATATAGTATACAGAGAGTGATACATAAGTTTTCGTAATTTCATTTTGATGGGGAAAAATGCATAAAGGAGGAAGGTTTTACATCAAGAAACTGGAAATTTCAAAGGAATTTATACAACATCCCATATGCAGACATCTGTGTTTTGAAGTTGCTCCTTTTCTTAGGAATTTTTAGAGTGCTCTGTCAGCTTTGGACATCTTTCTTTTAACATTTAAAAATATTTTGAGTCTGAATGTATGTTTTGGAAAATAATTTTGAAATTACAATTCTGCAGGATTGGTAAACTTGCGTATCCTTTGTAGCAATTTTATTAGTGTGGTTAACTAATTTTGCTAATGTGCCAGTACAGTCAGTAATTCCAATACAACTTTTTAAAGTGCCTTTGTTAATACAGATGCATAAAGGCCAGCCAGTAGAGGGCACAGAAGCCAAAACACTGTTTTGGTTATGTTATGTTTGGTTATTGGACATAGGCAGTTTTTCCTAAGTGTGTTTGTGTATGTGTGCATGTGTGTGCATGCAAAGAGAAGAGAAACATTTTCATATTCTTTAATTTACCTTTGCTAATTTACTCAGTGAAAACGTGTTCTGTCTTAATTACAAATACTCTAAAGAGACTGTTTCATTAACTATGTTGAAAGAAAGTGTATTTACAGAAGATATATAGCATTGCCCATCTGATGACTTACATCATGTATACAGTTTTCCAATAGCACAGCTAGAAACTGCCTGTGTGCTTCCATACTGTACTGACAAGAAGAGCAGGGGCAATAGACAGGGTCTCAAATACTTAAGGAGTCCCAGGCTTCTGAGTGGCAGAATACCATGATTTTATGACTTGTAATTTAGGGAATAGCCAGCTCCACAGCCTTTACCCCTTGTGCTGTGGATGTGAGGCCCCCAGGGGAACAGGCAGAGGTAGATGACCACTTCAGCCAGATGGAACATGGATGGCTGCCGAAGAGCAGAGAACAAAAGGAAAGCAGATGCCCAGCAGCCAGACATGCAGAGAGGTCAGGAGGGGACAGATAAAGGATTTCACTACTTAAAACAGGGAGAGAGACACACTTGGAGGACAAGCAGGAACACCAACCACTGAGAGAAAATCCACGCAAGCACTGACTCAGTCAGACACGCTGCTCCATAGCAAACCAAAGGGAGGAGGCTAAAAGAGGTGGTTAAGAGTGAAGAAACATCTAACAGCCTTGTGAGGGAAAACCAAGGAATACAGGGGGCAAAGCGGAGACTGAATAGTGTTACAAAAATAGCACTTTATTTGTACCCTGGAAACCTGGTGTGCACCAGGAACAGCCACAGACGGCATTTGCTAAAGCCTACTTAGCCAGCACACTGTCAGGTGAAGGCCCATCGGAAGTCCTTCAACAATCTTAAATGAGAATTAAGCTCCAAATGTCAAACTTTGGGTCCACATGAGGAATCAGACTGCCTTAAAAGACCAGAGTGTTTCTACCCCTGTTTGAATTTTGACTAATTTCTTTTTTCATTGCCAAATTCCCATTTACCTCAATAAATGTTTTGCTTGAGTGAGTCATTAGGTAAGGACTGAGCCTGAGACTGCAAAACATTGCAATATGTAAGTCTGCATGGGACATGATGTTTTCAAGAATTTCATTGGTGGTCTTCAGAGTAAATTTACAGTATGTAGCATTTGATGGTGATACTGGTTTTAAATACTTGTGGCAGAGGATGAAAGTTTCTGGTATGACTCTTTCTTGCATCTTGTGATAGGCAACTGGTTCAGCATTTTTGCACGAGTAAAGATTTTCCTTCCTGGAATACAGTACAAACTGAATTTACTACTAATATGAGTTCACTATAAACATAATCTATTACAGCAGAACAAAGATGTAGGGCTCAGTGGGGCATTAATGACTCCATCACCACTTTTGCAGTGCTACCAACACCACAGTTATTAGTATTTTAAATGATATTTAGTTTGGTTTTAAATCCCTGGTTCCAAAGGTCATTTGAGTATGAGACAATTTCAAGCTTCCATTTTTTTTAAAAAAGTAAGCATTTAGCTCTCAGGCCTGTGAAAAAAAATTGGAAACACAACCCTGGCATGATCTTGAAAGTTCAAGAGCTAGCTGTTGAAGAACAAATAGTTTTTAAGGGCTTCCATATGGCTTTTCAGATTACTTTTTCATATGCCATATTAGCAGTACTGCCACTGATGTTTTCCAATAGCTACCCATGAATCTGCTCTGCTCGATCTTCTGCTCAGTGCACAGAGCTGACACTATACATATCAGCTGTAAGTCTGTGCCTAGAGTCTTTATTGAGGGGTGTTGCATGTAGGCAAAGGAGCATAGGCATTCTCAAGGAGAAGAAGGTGATCTGGAACAGGGCTAACACCCCAGTCCCAAATTAAATGTCCTAATTATGTAACAGATACACTTATACACAGAGGCATTGGTTATACCATAACGTGGTGCAGATGCCTCCTCTGCATAACCTTCAGCCAGCCTCTTTCCATCTTGCACTGGAAAGTCTGCTCCTTTTTTTCTGAATGATTACCTTAAACAATGAAAGAGACTGATTTTTGACTGAAACTAGCCTGATACTTGCCTAATAAAAAATAGTTATGTTCTAATCGTTCTGCAGTGTTCCTCTGCTTCCTTCCATCAGTAATGATGACCAGGTATATTCCTAGGTATCTAGAGATGTACTGTAGAAAGTACATCTTGCTTAAACATTCTCTGTGAGATCAGGAGAAACGATACCAGTGGGAGATGCTACTCAGTCTTAAAACTGTTTAGTGCTTTATATTTAAAAAGCTTATAATCACTATACAGTTTGCTTTTTTGAAATGTCATAAACACAATTGGCTAAGCTAGTTTGTAGGGCAGGAGTACTATCAGTATCCCTCACTGACAATACACTTAGGCATCCTACTTCCATAGGTAGTTTTATCTGACAGTAGGTACTAGCCAGAAGAGTCTCTTCTCTCTTGACAGACTATGATTCTGATGACCTCATCTCTCACTAGATTACAGAAATGAAATTTCAGGCATGAAGCCAGCAGAAAACTCCAACTAACACAGCATATTGTCTAAGAAGCCAAGCCTACCATGAACATATGTCCATCCTCTGCTTCTCACTTCAGCCTCCTGTAGAGATTCACTTCCATTCAGTTTTGCTACTCATGCAATGGACCTCTCTGCAGATAGGGTATAGCCTGCCTGGGGGGGAGATAAAACTTTAAGGGCTGGCTTTGGCATCAGAGCTGATAAATACGACTTTCAGTAGGGAAGATCGGTAAACAAAGCCAAATCAAAGGAAACAAAAACTGTCACGGAAAAAAAACCAAAACAACTGACTATCTTGAAGTAAAGCCCTCTTCCCCAAGCTTGCAACTGCCCTGGGGAGAGAATGACAGGGCTACCAACATAGCAACGCTCAATTATGTAATATGGAAGTGAACTGTGCTTGCACAGTGCAATAATAGTAATAAATGTGTCAGAACTGAACCCAGCAGACAATTGCAGGTGGTGTGCCTGCTCCTCTGTGCTCTTAGGACTTGGCTGGGCAGAGGCAATGACCTGCCCTAACTTTCTTCAGCAACTGCAAGAATTGCAGCTGTGTTGCCAGAGCGTTCTTTGCAATTAGTCCTGCAGCAGAACCCTTCTTTCTCTCAAAAAGAGAAACCTCTTTCGCTAAAAACCTGTGTGGGGAAAAACCCGAGAGGTGTGAGGTTGAATTTCTCTTGCTGCTGTTTTAACCGGGTAGGTAACTCGCAGTAAGTTTGTAAATAAACGAAGACTTAAAACGCAGAAGGGCTTGCTGAGGCAAACGGAGGAGGATGGGGCGGTAACACCCGAATCCCGCACTCTTTGCTGGCCCTTACAGGGGCCCGACGGCTACAGGTGAGCACCCCCAGGCCCGGCTCCCCCCTCCCCCCCACTCCCACTCCCCCTCCCCCGCCACAGCACTACC
>WYDI02028919.1:0-12346 GCA_009867235.2 Psittacus erithacus
TGCTTCAGTCCCCTGATCATCCTCATGGCCCTCCTCTGGACTTGTTCCAACAGTTCCATGTCCTTTTTATGTTGAGGTACACCAGAACTGCACACAATACTCCAAGTGAATTCTCAGGAGAGCAGAGTAGAGGGGCAGGATCACTTCCTTAAACACTAA
Source organism: Psittacus erithacus (assembly GCA_009867235.2). Classification (NCBI taxonomy): domain Eukaryota; kingdom Metazoa; phylum Chordata; class Aves; order Psittaciformes; family Psittacidae; genus Psittacus; species Psittacus erithacus. The sequence goes on from WYDI02028919.1 coordinate 160, forward strand.
TGTGATTGCCTTTGTATGTCACCTTTGTGTCTATGGAATTCAGGCAAGCAAGAAAAGGAGAAGAGAATGAAAAGCATAGAAATTTTTAAATGAACTGTCTTCCCATTAATTCTACCCACATGTATATACTACTTCTGGTAAGAATGAAGATAGGCAATTTGCAGAGTTTTTTTACATGTGTATACATACCTACATGTCTTCTGATGCTTCTGTAAGACTCTGTAATACAGCAGCGATATATAAACGTAGACAGTAGTGATACATAAACATAGTAGTATATAAATGTGGTAAAACAGTGGTAAAAATGTAGTGTAAATAATAGTATGTAAATGCCTATGTATTTCCCTAATAGTATCTGATGTAGACAAATGTTAGTACTTCTACTTTAAAAACAGAACATGAAGTTGAGTGATTAAATGCCATGCTCAAGATGAAACAGTGAGTTTTCCAAGCAAGTGGGAATGTAAAGACTCAAGCTAAAGTCCTAATCACTGAACTGCCTTTTTCTTTTCTTTTTACCTCAGGGTACAGATAAATAAATCAGTCACTTTTCCACAATTGTGCTTTCTCCTTTTTCCATCTAGATAGCCAGTTTCAGTTGATCAACTGTCTCTGCCACTGAGGAATGTAAGAAAAAGTGTCCAGCAGACAATGGCTAACACCATCCATACAAAATGGGCCTACCTGAGCTGCTATTAAAATCTAATTAAATAATTTTTAAAAATCACTGCCACAGCAATAACTGTGTATACCAATTTGGGAATCCTTTAAAATATACACTGGGAATCAGAAAACTGGTATTATTAGGTTAAAATTCACATAAAAAAAAAAACCAAACCTCCAGCAGAATATGTACAAACCCATGAACTGGAAGAGGCCTATTAAGCAGGAGTTAGTTCCTGCAGTTTAGGTTCATATCATCCCTTTGTAAGCTATTGTGAAAACATCCTCATTCAAACATTCCATCTCTCTTAGTAGCATCTCCAGCTTCCTGCACAAGTGCATGTCATTCTTTCTGGCTTCAGTTTCTGAAGCTGCTGTTTCCTAACCTAAAAATTCTTAATTCCCCCAAAGGCAGAACAAACTACATGCTGTAAATGAAAGAAATCTGACTTTCCTGTGAAAGGCATGGGGAGGGGTGTCAATTTTGTGGGAAAAATACAATATCCTGTCTAAAAGTCAAAATGATGATTTGGTTGCCTGTCCCTAAGACATAGCCCACTCTCAACAGTGAGGTTGTAAAAAACAAACAAACAAGCAAACAAAAACCTTCTCAGGGAAACTGCTGTGAAGACTTAAACATAAAATAAACAGTTTTTCTTTCCTATAAAGGAATTCCCTCAAAGAAATTCTTCCCTGACTCAAATAAATTTGGAATAGGCAAAAAGAAAAAAAGAAGGTTTCAATACTAGGAAAAATTTTCTGTAAACAAAAGACAATGAGTAAAGTTGGCTACAGCAGCAAGCCAAGCTATGCAGTAATATATTCTACAACATTAGGAAGAAAACTGCTCTAGCTTGTGTACGCAGCTCCGATTCAAATTAATTGTAAGCTGAGTCACTGCTGAGTGCTAGGGTTTTAGTAGCTAGCTAGCACTCATAGAATGACTGACAGTAAAATTAGTATCAAGTACTGATTTTTCCCAAGGATTTGTTGTTTGCCAAATACAAATGTAAAGGCTGAACATCACTTGTGGTACTTCTGAATGCGTCTGGATTTCATGCCTTTCTAGTTTCGGAGTTCATTTAGTGAACAGCACATGATTCTTAATAAACTTGTCAATCATTTTGATGTATTTTTTAAAAAGAGCTTTTTCTTTTTCACCAAGCTTGTTTAATTTTTAAATTTTAACTCCATCATGTAACTAAATGATTAAGCAGTATGGATTAGTTGTGACCACAGTAGACTAGGGTCACAGCAATCACCTTCTGTGCTTCAGCTTCACTGACTATGAAGTGAAGTTATTAACGAAGACCTCTTCTGCAAAGTGCTTTGATGAGAAGTGCTGTTTACATGGGAATTACTTATTGATCATCAGCTAAACAAAAGCATGAGTTAAGTGCACTGATGAGCAGAGACAGAATACAGAGTTAACCAAAATTACAACAATCCCTAGTTTGCAGCAAATTGAGGAAATTAATATCAGGTAAGGCATTTTTATTCACACTCATGTCTGCATTTCTGTGCAGTTACTTAGATTGCAAGAGTTTACTGATTCACACTGGCTTTTTGCAACAACTATTAGCACCCTGACTTCTTTGTCAAGAAGAATCTGATGTTCATAGTAGAAGTTTCTCCTTCCTTAATACTGGGGTCTTCTTGGATTTAACCCCTGCTCACCATAGAGAGGTGAGCAGCTAGGGTGACCAGCGCAACCACAACCAGGCTGGCCGGCCCCAAAGGCCCCAGACCCTGTGCCTCTAGAGCACTGTGTGGTCAAGGGCTTTATCAGTAAAAGGCTGGCTCATTTTCCCTTTCATTCCTTCTTCAATGCTGAAAAGGCAAAGGGAAGACTGTCAGTGTATGGCAGTCTTAATAAAGACAACTAATTCTTTAATCTTTCTATTTGTATCTTTGCTTTCTCAGAACTGGGTATCAGATGAAGAGATACACAATCTCTTTTTTACTTAACGCCCCCTGTAGCTGTTTTTCCAATGATTACAGCCTCATGAAACTGATACATCACCATAACTGTAAATAAATATTCTAAACCCTGTCATGCTCAGAAATGATACAGCTAGGGCACTGCCATAGAACACATTGGCAGTATTCTAGTTATCTGCAGCAACAGACCACTATCATTCTGAATTTGCATGACAGATAAGCTTTGCTAGAAATGCCTATGACTCTATTAAGCTAGGCTGTTAGTCAGGGATGGAGATAATGCTTCTGTTACTCTGGTTAGTGTTAATAATGCCTGCAGTAGTCTAATGGCATAATTTCAGCATTACCTCTTTGCATGTTCGGCTCTAGGTAATTTATGGATAGCACCAAGTGATATATCCCATGGCTATGAACTCAGCAACTACCCACAGAAAGTTTCTCATGGAGCAATTTCATAGTATAGTGTGATTTAAGACAGAACCTTCATTAAAGTCTGCTGCTTTACAACTAGAACCTTTTTTTGCAATCAATACATTACCACCTAAAAGCAGCCTCACACAAGAGTCTCAGTGATTTATAGCTTACAAGCTTTTTTTCTGTCCCTGATCAACAAAATGTAAGAGTCACAGATATGCATTTCAAGGCACCAAGTATGTCCCTGCATACTCCTTTCTGTCCTGCATCAACCTTAGGATTGCCTGGGCCTGGCACATTTTATCTTGTCTCTGAGGAATAGTTTACTAGCAGAAGGCCTCCAGAGGCTCACTAATGTTTTTTTCCCCCTCCTCCCCTGAGCACTATTTGTCAGATTCAACCCCAAAAAGCCTCATGTACTGGGGGGAGCACGAAGCCGTCATTAAGACTCAGAACAAAAATGCCTCAGCTATGCAGCAAGGGTAATCTCATAGCCCTTTTGTGCCAAAAGAAAAGTTCAAAAGAATTCTCTTGGGCTCTGACTGGCTTTTTTGTCTACAGTTGAAAAATAGGTCTGGCACCACCTTACCTCGTAACCTTTACAATTCTCTCAAGTGCTACATTTATATCTGCGCACGAGCCATTACCTCTTCTTTATACCCTGTGATGGAAGTAGCCTATGCAGCTAATGTTTTATCATTACCAGAGATAGTTAATTTAGCCTAAAGAGTTTACACAAAGCACCTACTTAGTTTGAGCTATCCTCCGTTTCCTAAATGATCCAAGCTCACCTTCTAAATGCAAAGGAAAGTTCATGTAAGCCTCAAGAAGACATTGCTGTGACCTTAGCACCTACCTGAACTGCTCATTTAAGTCTGGCTTCAGCAGACTTCTTGAAGTGCTGAGGCAGCAGTAGCCCACCTTGAGCTGCTGTCTTTCCCAAGCTCTTCTCAGACTAAGCCATGCTACAACCTGCACATGAACCTTGCTGTAAATCCAGAAATGGCAGGAAGCAATTGTCTTACTGAACATATGGCAGTTAAGTGATTAGTTGTAGGTTCCAGCATGTTACAGAAGGTGGCTGTGGTGCACACAGCTACTAGATAAGCTAAGATCTGCAAAGCTAAAAAAGTCAGGCGGTGCCAAGTAAGCAAGGTCTTTTCTAAACATCCTTTAAATGTTTGTTATGCAAAGGCTCTTCAACATTCAAAGGAATGATGAAAGTTAAGAACCCATGCAACCTCTGGAGTGAAATTAAAAATTCACAAGGCATACAGGTAAGTAAGAGAACATTGTAAGAGTTGCTCTTGAGCACTGCAAAAAACAGATCTTTCAGGATACACTTTTTAAACCTCAGTTCTTAGAAAAGCAGATGGATTTATCAATTGCTTCAAAGAATGGCTCTAAGTAACACATGAAATTATAGAAGAAAAGAGTAGGTAAAGAAGCCTCCAAAATACTTTAATCCCAAATGTAATAATTTAACTAAGTCTGTGTCATTTTTTTGGTTGGGGGAGTGTTAAATGAGTCTAATAATGATTGTCAGGAAAAACTAATCCTGATAAGGACTATTCTACCATATGGATAAACCAGGTGTTTGCCAAGGGCAGCAAACAATATGGGGCAAGAAAATCAATGGCTTTTGCATGCATGACTAACTGTGGGACAGGTGGATCAGCAAAACATTTAAATATACCAATGGCAGCAAAAACCCCTGGGCTAACGAAATACAGTCTTTTAAAACTGAAATATAATTCTGGATTATGTCCATATTTAGCACTTCAGTTTTTGCTGTCATGATGAGTCAGTGTCAAAATGCCAGTTTAAAATGGGGTCTCAAACGTTTCAGTTACACCGATCCCAAACATGACAACTGCATCATATCAAGAGAAGCCTAAATAATATAAATTCCATTCAAATGCCATGCAGAAAAATACCAAGCATTATGTTTTATAATACAGTAAGTATTTTTTGTCTATAGGAAAAATTATATTCCTCTTCAAGACAGAATGTTTACTACATTTCTATAGTTGGCTAAACATGCACTGATGCAATTTATTGACTCTGCAAAACTATTTTTAAGTCATCTTCTTTATCTTTTTTCTGCTTTTACTATGACACATATGTAATAATGTTAGAAAATACCAATGCAGTGTCATACCATGCTCTCTGCAGTGAATCAGGGACTTTTTTTAAACTTCAGAAAAGAATATTTTATAGCCAGTAGTATACAGATTGTAAGTCACTGAGGCAACACGTCTTATTAACCTTGCAGTGCCTTGGTGGAAAACTGTCATGACAATGGAGGTTTTCTATGACACAGTTTAATTATTTTATGTGGTAGGGTTGTGCCTTTATTTCCCAGTTAGTGACTGGAAGGAACAGCATCTTCACCAGTCTCAACCAAACAAAAAATTACTGAATTCCTTGTATCTGAGTTCAGTACTTTTTATAGCTCTGTGTCTCTTATTCCCTTCCATCATGTCTCTACTGCCATCACCCGCTGCTTCCTGTATTATTTTACATAACCTGTGATTCCAATACTTGTTTTTCGTTCCTTCCAGCTCTATAGTCCTCTCACAAGAGTAATTTTAGGCTGTCTGCCATTGTTTCTGAGTAGCCATCTCTGACCCAGTCTTGACAACTTTGGTAGACCCTTTCCCACTGGGTAGAACCTGTGTTCTTGCTTATACTAGCAGAGGTAATTCAAAAGCTAATCTATTGGGGAACTGGATGACTTGCTTCATTCATCTGCTTATTTAACAAAAAAACTTTTTGCTCTTATTTCCACACCTAACTCATACAACACAATTGACTTGGCAGTAAGAAGCAGCTTTTATTCTAGCTATTTTTTGCAAAATAAGATTCCTTTAGAAGAATACAAAGATAATTCCATTGCAAAAGAAAGGCTTTCCATCATATAAAAGTGGCTGTAGAAAAGTAGCCTCTCTCTTAATTAAACACTTCTAAAATAATTTAACACAGACAGAACAAAATGAATAATGACATACAAGCAATTTCTTTCCATATATAGAGAAGCCTTATCCTCCCAGTGAAGAATCCCTATATTAGCTATTTCCTGACCCAGAAAGTAGTGAGATAGTTATTTCCTGCTGAAATGTGGCTCAGAATGCCTGAAAAGAAAAAGGATAAAATTCCATGTAGCTGCTAATAATTGCCATTAACAGCTCCTGTGCAGAAAAAAAAGCCCAATACAAAAAAAAAAAACCAAAAACCAAAAAATCCCTTCCCTTCCCTCCCCCTCAAAATACTACATGTCCTTTACAGCTACTTCTCTCCTGCACTTACAAAAGCTGCATGTAATTTTGCTTCAAAACAGATAGGAATGGACAAAAATAAAAAGTTCACTTATTCTTATTTCTTTTCTATCTCACAGAAATGTATCTACCTACTGAAATCTCATTCCTACCTTGATTTGGATACCATTTGCCAAGTTCTTGAAGTATTTCTGACTATTCTCTGTGAGCAGCAAATCAGGATAATAGAATGAAAGACAAAGCTGAATTTAAGACATTGCATAAAGGGTCTTCCAGGGACACAGGAAGCAGGAAAGGGCAGCAATAGAAATATTGAGTCACCCAGTAAGTAAGTAAGATAATTTCTGATTCAAGAAAACAATATAAAACATTTAGATCACCTACTGAGATCCAGATGGGACACACTTACTGTGAGGATTGGTGAAAGTGAAAATAGGTAGAAAAAGATTATCTGCAAATGTGCTTTTAAGGGCAAACAGCTTCTTGAGGTTAAAAACAACACAAAACCCCAAGCACACAATCAAACAGAAGCTTTCCCCACACACACATACTGCACCCAACTAGGTACAAATTAGACAAAGACTACTTGTGGAGCTTCCTCCTGCTTCTGTCCTTTACCTGCTATTGGCTGGCTTAAGGAATCTGTGATGATCAGTGGTACGCTACACAGTATTTTTCATCTAAAAAATATATATGACAGTATGTCTAGAGGAGGAAGATCACTTTTGAAGGGTTAAATATATCTGAACCAGACAGATTGCTAACATTTAATAATTTCTGACACACCCCAAGTCAATAATCTGGTTTGTTAGATTAAACCAAAGGGAAGTGTTATTTTTATGAAATCCAAACTTATTCTACAATCTGTATTTTGGAATGCAGGATTAATAGCATGTAGATGGTACAGGCAAGAGTTGCCAGGATACCCATTTTAGCAATGAATACTCCCTTTCCTTCCTTGGAGAAAAGTATTTTAGAGTCTGCTTCTGCATTTTCTACATAACAGTTGTCATATAAGACACAGTGGTAGCTGAGAATGTGCATTGTAATGCAGGACTCCTTTCTTCCAACAGTCTCCTATTCCCTACCCTATAAAATCAGGAGCCTTTACTTGCTTCTGTCCTCTCTTATTCTGAGAAACCCTGCACTCCTGATGTACACTGAAACACCTTGACTGTGTAAATGAAAAATGACCCTATTCAGTACCTCCTATTGCATGGTTAGAGTATCTCTTCCTCCGCCACCCTGTATAGTTAGAGGTGAAAATGGCTACAAGTGATGGACTGTCCATGGAGCACAATCCAAACATTCCCAGCTGTTACCAGAAGAAATGGTGAAATTTAAATAACTCTTCAATCTCTAAATGGGGAGCAGGAGACAAGAATTTATACCCTGGATTTAGAAGATAACATAATCAGTCAATGCAAAATCCTCTTAACAGTTCTGGTGTGTAGTCATTTTGTGCAACAAAGCTGACTGATTAGTTTCCTTCAAAACCCATGAGAATGTTCCCACTGAACATCCTACCAGGTCCCATTGAAATGAAGATGCAGCTGGGCCAAGTGTGCTGTGATAATCTGTAATAGCAGTGTTCTGTCCTTCAAATATAAATTAATCTCAGAGTAGACACCTCCAGCTATGCCAGAAAGAAAATATCACCATTACCTACAGAGCTCCAAGGAACAATGTATCAAAGTTTAGAAAAAGAAAAAAGAAAAAAAGAAAGAAAAAAAAAGAAGAAGAAGAAAAGGCCCTTTGCTTTATTTCTTCCTCCTAGCAGGGAATGACTCCATCATATATAACTTGAGCTGTGACAAATTTTGTGTCCTGTTAATAGGTACAAGCTCCAATCAAAGACCAACATCATGCTGTGTCGACACTGCTCTGCCAAGCAGTACTCTTTCTTAAATAGCTAGGTCAGAGAAACTAGGTCAGAGTTTTCTTTTTCCCCAGCCTCCACTTTGTACCACTCTGAAAAGCCCCTTTCTCCTATGGGAGAGCTCTTTTACTCTTACTGGAGATTCAGCCTAGTGAGAAGCAACCCAGGGCTGAAAGGAAGTGGGAATGTGAGAATCAGCTGAAAGGAACAGAACGCACACACAAAAAGAGGCTTTGAAGGCAGGACCAGGTGATGAAGAGTGCTGCACTGTGATAAAAATGAAAGGAGCAGTGCTCACCTCACAGAAGGAATCTGTTTTGGTGATGGAAGCTCCTGCCTTTTAGTGTTGGCTCCAGAAAGGCAGCACCACAATAGGAAATACCTAGGAATAATTAATTCAGGACTGTGGTTTCTGGCAGTCTCTGCCAGAAACTCACCCTGCTCTGTAGTTTACATTCCCTGAAGCCACATGGGTGTAGCACAGTTCTAACCAGAACTCAAGGCAGTAGGTATTGTCCTGACATTTATTCAAGAATGTCCTCTGCTTCACCAATTGTCAAAATACAGCCCAAGTACTATCCCACTTAAGAAGGATTCTATAAATTAGCTTGCTAGTAACAGCTATCATGTACCCAAGTGTTGCCTGGCGTGTTTATGCTAAAGTTGATGATAAATAATACCTGACTGATTGCTTAGAAAGACTGGCTTTGTTGCTTGTGGGGTTCCCATCTACATCCCATCTTAGCACCTGCATCTGATTAATACAGTTGTGATAACTTCTGCTTACTGCTATCATTTCTATAATTGACTGTTTACTCAAGAGTAATTGATTGATTATTCTATTCATATCCCATTCTCCCTCCTTCATAGCTGTCAGTAATATTTGGAAAGATCCAAATAAATCAATGTGATATAAACGACTCCTATTACTATTGGCTAAGCATGCCTGACTTCAGTTAATTCACAATTAACATTTCCATCTGACAGGGTCATAACAGTGTGTGCTGGAATATCTGAATTGCAGGTAATCAAAGGAGTTGCTGTTTAACCAGAATGTCTCAGCTATAGGTAAAATAGGTACAAGATTTTATGAGCTATGATAATACACTAGGTTCTTACTACTAAGTATCATACAGGCCAGATAGTAAATATTCTTCAGCTTTTGTATGATCACATTTTTTAATTTTTTTTTTATAATGCTGCATGTGTAAATTTAGTGTTTGAATCACTGTGAAAAAGTTATTGAAAAGGTACTCAAAAATCAAGGTAGGAAATGGTTTCTTTCCATGATGTTTCTCTCTTTTCTTGAGTATTGGTGAATACTATGTAAAGACCAAGTAAGTCAAACGGAAGAACAGTATATATACCTCTCACAGAAGATTTCTGTTATGAATCACATGTACATAGAGTACTTTGGTATCATATGAAATGGTAAGACAGAAATCATATGTTCTAGGATATTAACAGAAATAATTGCAAATACAAGTATCATGAGGAATAAGGTTTCTGTTTACACAAAAAACATGCTCAGATGCATGTGTAATTTCTCTGTCTTTGCTGAGATACTGGAGCACTTTTCAATTAATGTAATCAATAGATGGCAGGAAACGGCAACCCTTTAAAAATCATTACTCAGAGGTTAGATATGCAAAATGAGCTTTACAGGAAATAGCACTCATCTAGTATTTTCAAAAGATGTGTAGATGTAGCACTTAGGGACATGGTTTAGTGGTGGACTTGGCAGTGCTAGTTAATGGTTTGACTCAATGACCTTAAAGGTCTTTTCTAATGTAAATGATTCTATGATTCCAATCCATGTGAAGCACTAATTCTAGAATATAGTGCTATGACTTACTTTATTACAGCTACAGAAATCAATTAACATAATGTCATCACAGCTCATCCTTCCCTTCTTCCACTGAAATTTCAAATTAGTAATTGACTCATGTGCAGTAGATGGCACACATAATCCTCCATAGACTGGAAGCACCAGTTTTTCAAAGAGAAGCTGTACCCTAAGCTGTCTAATGGCCCTTGTCAGTCTAGCACATAATTAAAAGGCTTTCCACCTTGGCAATTAGCCAGCAGAAAAGCAGATGGAATGCTCCACTTGTGAAATGAGGAATGAAGGTCATACTTCGAAGAAGGAATGATAATATTTTACAATTCCATAATGTCATTTATTCAGGGATTTTAAATAAATTAATAAATATTAATTAATAGGACCCTGGCAATTCCCTGGAAAATACCTGTGCTACCCATTATAACAGAGGAGAAAAAGGAATTCGCTGCCTCAATAGGATTGTTCTTTTTTGGGTGTCTCAGCACTGTTGTTTTAGTTATTATTATCATTGTTGTTGTCATTGTTATTGCTGTTGATGTTATATTATTATTATAAAGTTGAGAAAACTGTTGAGCATTTCTGGTCCCATTAAAACAAGAATTTTTTATGCTTAGCATCACTGAAAGTCAGACTTCAGAGGTATTTTGTGTGACAACCAGAATTCCTGCACAGTACTAGCACGATTTAAGAGACAGAAACTTGAAAAACCTGGTGCCAGGCAAAACCTTGCTGCTAATACAGTTACAGATAAAGTTACTATACTGTAATAATGTTAAACATAGAATCATAGAATCATAGAATAGTTAGGGTTGGAAAGGGTCTTAAGATCATCTAATTCCAGCCCCCCTGCCATGGGCAGGGACACCTCACACTATACCATGCCACCCAAGGCTCTGTCCAACCTGGCCTTGAACATAATGATAAACATATCCAGTCATTAATTTTGGGACACTTAAAATTATATTTGTACTCAAAACATTTGTAGAAAAACATGTATTAATATTTTGAGTGGTCAACTGATCAAATTATGTGTTCCAGCTATTCAGAGTAATTCTGTGATCACTCATAACTGGAAAATTTTGGAAGATGTTACCCCAAATACGTGTCCAAGAGCATTCTAGGAGTTAAAAGGGACAACAGCTTTTGAATTGTGTTTATAGATATCATATACCTTAATGAAATTTACCTAAGTTACTAGAAAATGAAGTAGCTTCTGTTTAATGCAGCAGGTTTAAATCTGATTACTACTAATAGGACACATTTCAGCAAGGAAACATACTGCTACTAACTAAATAAATTATTTAAGAACCAATGTTTAATCACCTTCCTTAACTAGCTCAGAGAAAATAAAACAGTCAATTTGAATATTTCTTCAAAAGAAAAGAGAACATCTTATTTCTGCAATTTAAATTTCTTAGAAATCAAATGAGGGAAAAAATCATCAATGCTCATACTATTTTTTAAGATGGATTATTAAAGTATTTCTGGAATTACTTAGAGAGGAGTTCAATGCCTCTTAAGAAAATGAAATCTATCACCAAACACACTAAATGAAAAAGAAAATATTAGTAAAATGGCACTGAAAATAGGAACATGCTTTTTAGGCATTAACCTGACTAGATATTGATAGCTGAAGTTAGATATATTTAAAAGGACTGGAAGTTTCTCCTTATGGCTAGAAACGATTTAACAACTTGCTTCTGAAAGACAGTAGTCATATGTCCGCTTGCTCTGCTTTTTTTCTGCTTTCACCCTGACTTGAAGCTTGCCTGATCAAGTCAATAGCACGGAAGAAAATGAATTCAGGAAAAAAGTGCTTTTCTGTTTAAAGGAGTAGTTGCTTGTTCCTTTGCCAATTTATCAAATTTAATTTACTACTGCATGTTCAGTCAAGCACCAAAATTGGTATAAGACACAGACTAGGAAGCAAATATCTGCAAGCCTGTCCTGGGTTCAGCAGTAGCAGTAATTTTTTCTCCTTGTTAGTAGCTGGTGCAGTGCTGTGTTTTTGTCTTTCAGCCTGGGAACAGCACTGAGAACACCGATGTTTTTAGTTGTTGCTCAGTAATGTTTACTCTGATCAAGGACTTTTTGAGTCTCATGCTCTGCCAGGAAGGAGGGGAAGCCAGAAGGAAGCAGAGACAGGACACCTGACCCAAACTAACCAAA
>WYDI02028921.1:0-18091 GCA_009867235.2 Psittacus erithacus
GACACAGGGGCTTGGAGCAAGCTGCTCTAGTGGAAGGTGTCCCTGCCTGTGGCAGGGGTTGGAGCTGGATGAGCTTTGAGGTCCCTTCCAACACAAACCCTTTTATGATTAAAAGTGACTGGCAACACTGGCAGAATGGGAAAAACCAGCCTAATGATCCTGTTCTATGTCCTCCCTCTTCTAACGATCAAAGTGCTTTTACAGTGTTTTGTCTAAAAGGTTGTGTCTAACAGTATCTGCTGTTGCAGTGAGTACAGTGAAAAACCTTGTCATGATACAATGTTGGTGTTACTGCTCTGAACAAGCTCTAACCTAAATGATGGCTTTCTTTAGGAACGCCACCACGCAAAGACAGTTGGAGAGATTAAGCAGTTTGTCTCACAGCTGCCACACATGCAGGCAGCAAGAAGCTCTCTAGCAAACCACACCTCCATTGCAGAACTCATCAAAGACATCACCAGTGAGTAGTCCTTCATCACCAGTGAGTGAGTAGTCCTTCATCACCAGTGAGTATAACAGTTGTTCTGACTCATTTAACCACAGCAAGATGCAAGGCAACTTGATGGACATCAGCCTGGCAGAAATTGGCCTTGCTCCATCCAGTGCATCTCTGCTGAAATGTCAATGTAAGAAATAAGCTGTTGGTTGCTGTTATATTGATTTTCATTCTTTTCCCAAAGCATCTGAAGATTTCTTTGATAATTTAACGGTGGAACAAGAGTTCATGTCTGGAATAGACACAGACAAGGTCAGTAGATAATGACAATTAGTGACTCTTAATGTCTTAAAATAAAATCCCCAAACCAGTGTATTTCTCTGGGTTATTTTCCCATTTGGGGCTTGAGGTTTTTTTGCTAGAGGAAACGTCTGCTCTAGATGATGTCTGTCTCCATCCAGTGTCAAGGCTGGGAGCTCTCATGTGCATCTCCTTGCACATCTGCAGGCTGAGGAATCAAGCAGGATTTTTTCAGTGCATCAGATAGAGTTTAGCTATTGACTGTGGAATTGTTGCGCTTCAGAAAGACACAAGGTGGAACCAGAGCTGGATCACTGATACACTGGTCTTGAGGTGCCTGGAGAGCAGTTGCCCCCTCTTTTTCACTGTTTCAGAGATCCTGGGCAAAACCAGATCTTTCATTCCAGGTCTTGTAGGCACTTCAGTAGGTCTTTAAATAACAGCTTATGTATTTTTATTGATCTTTTTTAAATAGGTTAACAATTACATTGAAGACTGCATAGCTCAAAAGCATCCATTAATCAAGATCCTCCGCCTCGTTTGCTTGCAATCTGTGTGCAATAGTGGACTGAAGCAGAAGGTTCTGGACCATTACAAAAGAGAGATTCTCCAGGTTGGGCTGGAATTTCTGGATCCACACATTTCTAAGAAAATCCCACCAAATCCTTAGCTCTGCTTTAAAATACACTTGTATTTTAGACAGACCCATCTTGTACATGGGCAGTGCTGACTGCCAGCATGTGCAGAGGGAGTACTGAGGCTTCTGGGTGGGCTGACAGCAATGGCTCAGGAGGTGCTGGTATGTGTTTTACAACATGTAGATACAGAGGGATTTTACATCATTGCACTTTTTTTTTTACTATCATGATTTAAACACTTCAGGTTAACCAAAAAGCTTTTTAAAATGAACATATTTGCCTTTATATTTTTTAAACACTGGTCATGGATTATTGACGTGGTATTAAAAGTGAATTTTTCATATTGCAGACTTATGGCTATGAACATATATTGACCTTAAACAACTTGGAGAAGGCTGGACTCCTGAAACCTCAGACAGGCGGCAGGAATAACTACCCAACGATCAGGAAAACCCTGCGCTTATGGATGGATGATGTCAATGAACAGGTAAACAGACACCTCCACGGTGAACATGACATCTAACAACACAGAATTGTGTGCAGCAGGAAAACCTTCATCTTTCTTTAATTATTACTGTTTTATGGTGCTGTTCAGCAGCATGAAGCAGCTCTCACCCACTGCTCACACTCTGCTCTCTCCTGCAGAACCCCAATGACATCTCCTATGTGTACAGTGGCTACGCACCGCTGAGTGTCCGCCTGGCACAGCTACTGGCTCGCCCGGGGTGGAGGAGCATAGAAGAGGTTCTGAAGATGCTGCCGGGTCCCCATTTTGAGGAGAGGCAGCAGCTACCCACTGGCCTTCAGAAAAAGCGTAAGTTTTGCTTTGTTTTCCCATTTTTTAAAGGGAGATGCATGTCTGTGTGGCATGCAATGCAATGGAGTGAAGCAAACTGAAATCAGAGTCTGGGCACTTATCTCATCTCCCTGTCCCACTGCAGTATGAGGTCTACCAAAGCAGTTTTGGACAGATAGCTTTGTGGCCTCTTTAAAACATCCAGTCACAAACTCAGCCTGCTGTTAATGCACAGCACCATGTGCACTGAAGACAGAACAGTGCTGTACATTTTTTAACTTCTCATGAGAGTACTTAAATAAGCCCTAACCTTACACTGTGAATTTAATAACTAACATTACTTTGCACTCTCTAGTCTTAAGCCTGGGCAGGCAGGAGCACATCCTCTAAAAAGACTCCAGAGCCAGGAGGAGAGTCTGCATTTCTGGGCCTAGTGTTTTGCCCAATAGGTTTCTCCTCTAATTCAGCTGATACCTTTATTTTAGTTTAGGTTATTTTGAGTCTGACTGACAGTTGATGTAAAGCTACAACCTGTAAATGTCTCTGAACACACAGGTCAGCACGGTGAGAACAGAGTCACTCTGGTGTTCTTCCTGGGAGGGGTAACGTATGCAGAAATTGCTGCACTGAGATTTCTGTCCCAGATGGAAGATGGAGGCACAGAATATGTCATTGCCACTACAAAACTGATCAATGGGACAACCTGGATGAAATCCTTGATGGAAAAACTGGAGCCTGCCCCATTCTAAAGTCTATGATAAGAGACAGTGAAGGTGAGAGGCCCTGTGGACACAAGCACATCAGTTTCTGGTCTTTTGGCATGGCTTAAACGTCGTGGAAACAAGACACTGCAAGAAGCTCTCCTGAGACCAGCTCATGATGCAGTTACCCTCATCCCTCTCTGCACTTGGGTTCCTACTGTTTGTGGAACTTCTAGCAGACAAAGTAGCTCCTCTAGAGCTCCTCTAGAGCTACTTCAGCTTCTTCAGAGCTGAAAGGCTCTAACAATGAAATAAACAGCTCGTGGACCGGATTGGCAAACAAGTGATGGGGTGGCAGGGATTGGGCTTGGTTTTTCCATTTGGCAAATTGCTGCTTTCTTTCTCCCCTTTCAATTTATTTGCAGTAGGAAATGTGATTATTCCTTTTTTATCCTCCTAAGGTGCTGAGGAGGCAGGAAGTTTTCTGTTCCTGCTGTCATACCAATATTCCCAGCTGCCTCCACAATGGAAAGAGAACTCCTGTAAAGGGAAAGCAGTAACTTTTTCACTGCATATGTTTACAAACTTCCTGGCTCTCAGGCATCCAGAATAATGTAGCTGCAGGACATGCTTGTCCTGTGCTGGCTCTTACAAGCTGGCTGTTATGGGGAGGTGCCTGTAGGCCACACTCAAGTCCACTGTCCTGCACACTTTGACCAAGACATTTGTTGGGTTTCCTGCAGCAATAGCTAAACCTTGAACTATCCACATGCACGTCAACAGCACTGACTACAAAAACAAGCAACTGCACCCAAACTGTGAGGGAGATGCTTGAGCCTTTCACTGCAGTTGCCCTCTGAAGGCTTGTTTGTCCTGGGTACACCCACCTGACTCAGGAAAGCTACTCCAGGGTATGAATTACATCAGTATGTCAAGAGTGTATGTCTGAAGACACACAAACACTCCCTGCATGGGACTCGGGCCAAAAATAGCTATGCCAGTGACCTAGTAAACAGTGGGTTTCAAACAGACACTTCTTCACTCTCCTTGTTCAGTTTATAAACTGTGGAACTTGCTGCCACAAGCCATTACAGAGCTCAACATTATAAAATGGAATTTTCCATGGTCTTGGTGGCAGGGCCCCTGGCATTGCTGAGCCAATGTGTGCAAGAGGCAGCTTCAGCTCTCAGAGACCTGGCCTTCCTAATGGCCAGGGAATGGGAAGGCAGAGCAGGCTCCTTACTTAGGCCTGTGCACCTGCCACTGTCAGAGCCTGGTGCTGTGCCTCAGCTCTCTTGCTCCATGGTCACCATTGCTCTACTCACATGCTTCTCCAGCAAACACTGGGGACTGTTTTACTCTTAAATAGTGAGAAACAATTAAAAGAAACCCCATCCCACTCCTTAAATCACTCTCAGCAAACACAGCTGCTCCCAGTTATCCTGCAGAATGCACAACACATCCCAAAACCTTCGTTTTGCCAAGGTGTTACACTTATGACTGTGGGTTTCAGTCTTGTTTTGTAAGATTGAGTTCTGCCAAATCAGCCCCATCACAGAGCCCCCCAGAGTCTGTTTAACCCCACTTGCCTCCTTAGAACAAAATAAAAACTGTATTTGATCTTCTTTCTTGTATGTGTTTCTCTCTCTTTCACTGGAATACAAACCTAAATAAAACAAGCCAAGCCTCTGCACTGTGGTCACTGTGTCCTTCTCCCCCTGCCCCAGGATAACCGAGTTACTTAAATTGAAGCTATTTCTCTTAACAGCTCAATGCTTTTTCTTTCAGTTTACACACTAACTCCATTCTGTTCTGCACCTGAACGTACTACCTCAGAACTGCTTATGGGATTTCTTGACTTCTGAAGAAAGATACTTGTCTTGCAGAAACAAAACGTGCTGCAACTTTAACAACAATGGAAGGAGCAAGCATGAGCTGCCTTGCTCTGAGTTATTGCTGTAGTTCCACTGTAAAGCAGCTGATTTCATAGTATTTAAAAAGAAAAGTAGACTTGGATCTAAACTTAGATGTTATTGGGCAAAGAAGAGCAAGACACAATGATGTGAGTCAGTGCAATCCTGACAGTGTCCTTTGCTAAGCCCTGGGACTCTGTTGTACTACCACCATTTCCAGATTTTGTTCTTTTTCTTAATCTTCAAAATTGAACTAATCACAAGGAAATTACGGCACTGCTCAGGCTGGTTTGTGAACTGGGGCCACGACGTGTAAAAGCTACACCACAAGCAAATAAAGGAACCCATTCAAGAGCTTGCTTACCTTTTCACTTGGCCCAGCAAATGTGTTCGTTTGTTACTGACACTAAAGGCAAAACTTACTTTGAAGCTAGCTCACCCCCAACACTTGGTACACTCTAATTTATCAACACCACTGCTGCAGATCTTTTGCAGTGTAGCCCTGCACCACCACTGAGCTGGAGCCATGCGGACACTCAACCTGAACAAAGTCTCTTCCTGGAACTATTCAACAACAACACAAACTAAAAGCCATCCTGACGTTGATCAATTCTCTGGAGGAGCAATTACTTCTTAACAGGCTTCCTGAGCATCTTGATTATGTTCTGCTTCTGGCTAAGGCCTTGCTGACCACGCGGGTAATAATTTGATAACAAAAGAGCCTAATGAAATTATGGGGCCATTTTCTACATCATAATATCTTTGTGAATAAGAGATTTGATTTGCAGTACATACTCTTCCCTCTCTCTGCTGTCTGCATTTGTCTGGTTTACAAGCAAAAACCATAAAGAAACCATTACCCAACCTCCACCCTGGGAGACTTTCTCTTTTCATAGAATATTATCAGAAAACAGTTTTGCTAAAAATAAATACATAGCTTATCTCCCTCTTCCCTCCTGCTGCAAGAGTGCTCACTCCCTAAAAGGTAGGGGTGACTGTGTGTGCAGGGTGAAGGTAGACCAGTGAACTAGTGACCCCAGTGAGCAGTGAGGCTTCAGCCCTTGCTCTTGTTTGATAAGAGGCTGACTCAGTTCATACAGATACAGTAAGCAAAGTGCTCTGACCTGAGATGATCCCCATGTGAGCATCCTTCTCCCCAAGAGACCTGCAGGAGCACTGAGCTCTCAGAGGATGGAGCAAGAGGCACAACAGCATTCCACATAACTACAGAATGATGTGTAACTGCAGGATAAACTATAAAGTGACACAATACTTTGCCAGAGGAAAACAAAGCATACATTTAAGCAAATGCAGTTTTGACCTGGTAACATTAAGCCATGTTGCTTAACCTCACCAAATACAGTTCACAAAAGCACTCTGGGGAAGGAGAGCTATTTGGCATGCTCTGTTTTGCTGTGCTATGTCATATCATAACTGGTCCTGGCCACACCTAGTGCATTAGTCCTCGTGTGGGCTGCAAACACCACCTCATTACTCCTGGCTCCCGGATGAGCAGAGCAGAAAGGGATCAAACTACAGCAGAAACCCGTTAGAAGGCAGAAATTCAAGGGACAGCTGCAGAAGAACTAGAGAGAAACAGGAACTTTACGAAGTAGAGCCCATCATCTACCTGGGTAAGCAGCTTATTTCTTTATCCGCTTCTTTTTAGACAAGCAGAAATCATTTAAAGTCTATAGATAGAAAACCTGAATGCTTTGAACAACAGGAAATGCCTGGTTTTAAATTGCAATAGCTCCTTTGATGTGTATGTGTGCTTGAGCTTAGACCGAAATGACTGAACTCTTTAGTAAGACCAAAAAGTGAACTCTTCATCACAAATGCTCTTCAAAAACATTCTAAGTATCAGAATGGGAATTCAGTTCACTTTGCTGGCTATACACTGTTTAGAAGAGAAATAATCCCTTCACATTAGCTTTATCTTAAGTCTGGTTTTAAATCCCCTTTTATATGTTTGACCAGGAGCGTGGCTATATTCAACCAGCCACAGTTAAGACCAAAATTGAAAAGACTATGTAAATTGGAGAGATGGTAGAATTTTTTACACGGATCTTCACAGCTTCAAGTCTTAATGAACCAACAACTTTTGTGAAGGAGTTCAGATTTTGTATGAAACTAACACATGAACAATCAGTTCTAAAATGATGTGCAAGTATGACTTTAAGATACAGCTAGAAGCCGAATTCTAAAGCATCTTATCCTATGTCTTTCATTTAAGGGTTGTTTTTAATGTGAGATATAAATATTTGCCTGTACAAACTTGTATTTAAGCCTCAGTTTTCATCCTTCTTAAACAAAAGGCTCAGTTTGTGCCAGTATCTCCATTAGATGCAATTATATCATTAAATATTAATGGTGGCTTCCTTGGAGGAATTGACCACTTTGATCAGAACACGTTGTTGATAATGCACCATCAGCAACCACTCTGAACATGAAGCTTCCCAGATGCACAGCCGCTGACACAGGGGTGAAGACCCTAGGAGCCAGCTGGACTCTGTAGGAGCCTGTCCTCATACCAACAGTGCCTGTGTGTGGCTGTGTTTTAATTGCTTAATTACCAGTCCTGATATGGAGACAATGATCAGATCCCAAACTCTTTTTCAACACTGTAGCTTGGTAGCCCTGTGGCCAAGTCCAGACAGGCTCTGAATAAGCACACACAAGTACAACCTAACAGTGACAACCTTCTAAGAAGGATGAGTGGACATTAACCCTCCTGAACGCAGCCATTTCTCCCCACATTAGAGCCACCCCATCAGCTCTGCAGACTCCTTGCTCAGAAACACTCATCCTGTCCCTTTTCTTAGAGAGCAGGAGGAGCACAGCAGCAGCCAGCCCCAAAGACCATACCTGCACAGTGCCGGGGAGAACCATGCCGGACTCCTTCACCATCCACTTCCTGAAGGTGCTGAGGGAGCTGCTGGCCTTCGTGCTCTTCAGTTACACCGTGTTGGTCGGGGCGCTGCTACTCGCTGGATGGACAACGTACTTCTTGGTGCTTAAATGAGCGCTCTCCAAAGGGAACAGGCTCCACTGTGCGACTCATCCTGCGCATCTGTTCATCACATGCAACAGTCCCTCCTACAAGTGTTTTGTTTCATTACTGCCTAATCACAGTCTTATTTTCTTATGTAAAAAGAATAAAGGTTTCAAAAGCATCTATATGCGTGCATTTTACTGATCTCTGTGGCTCTTGCAGCTTCTTTATGGCTCCTACACATTTGTCCCTGTTCCTCAAAACGTTTAAAAGCCTCCCAGCATTTTTATCCTGAGATCCCCACCCCATGCTCTGCTTCAGGAGCACAGCAGCCTGCCAAGCACAGCGGATGGACAGGAGGGATGCAACACAATTCAAACACGGCCAATATCGCATGGGAACAAGTCCTGCCTTGTCCAACTCTGCCTCATTAAGGGTGTGAAGGCTGAGATACAGAAATTACTTGTAATTATTTTTAGATGTCCTGGAAAAAGACATTGTGAATCAGCACAAGGTTTCCCTCTTCCTACAGTTTTAGGAGGCATATTTCATGGGGGGTACCAACACCACGTTATCCATAGGCTTATTATTTGGTGCTCTCAAGTGTGCTACGCTTTTCAGCAAATGCTTAAAAGGCAGTATTAGCTGAAAGATGTGCCTGTGATGCAGCACTGCTTGAATGTAAACCGCACTGAGTAACTGTAACAGAGAACAGAACCTGTGCTATAAATACAGTAGGTTCAATTGACCAAGGCTTTCATGTGGAACTACACAGGAAATCTTTGCTGGAGGAGCTGGGGATTATCACCAAGAAGCTGCGGATTATCACTAGCATGGAACGAGCCGAAAGCAAAGCAGCATTATGTATTATATGTATTATATACACTTGTACAACAAAGACAAACTGAAGCGGGGGGGTGTGGAACAGAACCTGCGTAAGCCGGTCCGCGCGATCGCAGCCATCACTTATAACCTGACACAGCTGCGGCCTGTTCGCTGCCGAGCCGCGCCGGCCCCTCAGGTGACCCTGAGCACGGGAACACACAGGAGCCGGCCCGGCACGGCCGGCAATGAGCCCCCCGCACCATGTGTGCTCCCCAGGGCCTGTCCCCGGGCAGGTGCCGCTCCCTGAGGGGCAGAACGACCGCAGCCTCCGCCGCTCGACCCCGCCGCCGGCTCCGGCCGCCCTCACAGCCCCGCGCATGCGTCACGCCTTGGAAACCCAGCCCCGCCCCGCCGCTGCGCGCTGACGTCACTTCCTACGCACCGCCCTGTCCCAAGATGGCGGCGGGCAGCCGGTGGCTCCGCGGCTGCTGCTCCCTGCTCAGGTACCGGCTCTGCGGGGCGGGGGCGCTTCGGTGGGGCCCGGGCGGGTGTTCAATGGGCTCCGCCGCCCGGCTCCGTCCCTGCCGCTGGGCGCCCGTTGTGACTCGCTTCGAGCCAGGCTGGAGCGCAGAGACGCGCCTCATCCGTGTCTAGCTGCCACAGCGCGGCTGGAGGAGCACAGGCTGCGGTGCCCACGCAGCGCTTGCCGCTGAGGGAATGTAGGTTAAGAGCCCGCAGCGTAAAAGAGGACACCAGAGCAATAGCAGAAGCCTCACGGCTGAGGATGCTGTTCTGCTCGAGTATTTCAGAGATAGGCCCTGACCCCACAGACTAATGCACAACGTGGGATTCAGTGAAACTGACCACAGGAGGCCCTGAGTGCACTGGGCTGCAGTAAACTTACCAGCCATGCTCCTCACCTGCGTGTACCTTACACCACTTTTAAGCATGCTTTTTAACTTGCTTTTCAATACTACACAATATTAGCTGTGTGTTGGTACCAGAACAGATACATTTGCACTCTCAAAGGGTTAATAATGTGCTAGTTACTGTGCTTGTCTCTTTTCTTGCACTTATAACTAAGTAATGTAACGGAATTTAAACCAAACTTACCCATTCATTATTACACAGCTGCATTACAGAAGCTCAGGAGAGAGCAGAGCACCCAGGACAGCTTCTAGGTGTTCCCTTCCTCTCCGATACCTATTGCCCATTGCACACTGGTTACTTCTTGTGCTTACCTTTATTTCTTGCATTTCCAGACGAAGCTTCCCTGCTGTGGCCAGTGTCAGGAGGCGCTGCCTCTCGGGCATGAGCGGCCGATGGCACCAAGTGGTGGGAGTGGGGCTGGGAGCGTCCTTGTGTGCTGTCCCCATTGTGGAGGTAAGGTACCAGCAGTGGTGTGTGCAGAACCTGCTCATTACAAACAGTTTAACACTCAAAACCGCTCACTTAGCGTTTTACAAAGCGCATTTTACTTGCTCTTGGAACTGTGATCCTGCTTGGGGATCACAGGTAGTTAAGATGTGGTTGTTAAAGAAGAGAAATGAGAAAGTAATGCCTTGTAAAAACAGTTGTCTGGTTTTATAGTGGAAAAACAGCAGCAAGAATTGGGCTGTCCAACCTCGTAACTAACAGAGGTGCTTTTCCTTATCGCTGTTGCATCCATATAAAAGTCAGGGTAAAAGATCATGCAGATATCTTTGTCTTTCAGCAGCAGAATGTGGTTTCTCTCAGCAACGATGCCTTGATTAAAAGAGCAGTTTCCTTGGTCACAGACAGCACTTCTACACTCCTCTCTCAAACAACATACGCACTGATTGAAGCATTGACAGAGTATACAAAGGTAAGCTGAGACATTGTGTGCTGTGCTAGCAAGTCAGCACTGGAAATAGGAAACTATTTGGCACTAACTACACCCGTTAAACCATACTTGGAATGGACTTTGGCTTTTTCATTATTTTTAATAAGAGAAGTGTGGGGGTTTGAGGAGGTCAGGTCTCCAGAAAACAGTGGGGTAGGGCTCCCTGTGCTGTTACACCAAACACAGAAGTTATTTTTAGCTTTGTTAGACTGTTGCTTTGAGCTTGAACTTAAGCCAGAATGCCCCATGTCTCAGAACTGTGGTTAAAGAAACTCAACAGTTACAACAATAGGATACCTGCATACTGAGTAAGTAGGATGCACCGCCCTGTATTTTTAGGTATTTTATTTACCTTCTGTGCCCATTTCTAAGACTACGAACTTGAGTTTCATCAGAAGAATGGAGTGAGCCATATTTAAGTCTGAAATAAGATAGAGTTTTCATTTTACAAATAAGTGCCAATTTGAGTAAAATATTTGC
Organism: Psittacus erithacus; assembly: GCA_009867235.2. Classification (NCBI taxonomy): domain Eukaryota; kingdom Metazoa; phylum Chordata; class Aves; order Psittaciformes; family Psittacidae; genus Psittacus; species Psittacus erithacus. Next base: position 10,949 of record WYDI02028921.1, read on the forward strand.
ATTCCAGTTTACCTCCTTATTAGTATGGCAAGTATATAAAGAGATGTTGAGCACAGCAGTGCTGTAGGCAGACAGCAAATGTTGCCAGTGCCCCCAAAACTGCAGTGAATTCGGAACAGAGCACTTTTAGAAGCATTCAGCAATTGTACTAATATCAGTTCACAGAGAGACAACATCAGAGATGTACAGATCATCATGTAACTGAAATGATTCCTTTGCAGGCAGTTTATACACTGGTGTCTCTCTACAAGCAATATGCAAGCCTTCTTGGGAAGATGAATTCAGAAGAGGTGGATGCAGTTTGGCAAGTGGTGATAGGAGCCAGAGTTGATGTAAGCAGTTATCTCCCTTCGGGCAGCAGTCTGCCTCTTAAAACTCTGCTCAGAAACTCCTTTTGCTTGCTCACCTTTTCAGGAAGGTGCCATTTGGAAGAGCATCCAGATACTGTTACATCTGGTTAAGTAACACTGTGTTTTACTCCTAGGTGAGGGCAAAGCAGGAGGAATACCTAAGGCTGGAATCCAGCTGGATGACAGCGTTACATCTTTCAGAGATGGCAGCAGAAGCTGCGTATCAGTCAGGTAATACTGAGGATGTCTTTCCCCTCACATTTAGGCAGCACTTATTGCATGAGAATGGGGTTGAGAGACCCAGAATATCTGTTCAATTCACACAGCAGTTTACACCTAATGCCTGTTTTTTTAGAGATGCTGAGAACTTCTGTTGTTTTATTGGCTACAGGGCTAGTAGATGAGTTTTGAGAACTAGGCCTGGAAACTTCACATGTGGTTTAGATCAAGGCCAACCATGCCAGAAGAATGTTTCAGGGAAGCTTTTAGTCATTTCTAAACACAGTGAGTTCACATATAGCCACAGAAATAAGGCTGCCTAGGAGGGTCCAGCAGATCTTTCCAGATGGATTCACTTCTATTAAAGAGTGGGAATATTTGCCTTTTACTCAGGAAAAAGATTCATTTTGGTCTTTTCTCCCTGGATACACCCTTTCACAACAAGTTTAGGACTTGATAGCTCCAAGATTGAGTTATGGATTGACTTGTGGTAAATCAGCAAAGTTACTGGAGTGGAGAAGAGGAGAAAAGCGATGAACATACAGGGACACCCTGACTCTGCCAGGGCCTGAAAAACCCTCAGAGTCTGTCAGGAGGAGAAGGGATTCTGAGTTCAGCAGTGCCACAGATACTCTCACTGCTGGTAGGTGCTTGGACAAGTTCCTGGCACACAATGGCTGAGTTGAGTTCTACGACCCACTACCATAAGCTGATTGCTCTGATCAGCCGATGGCTGTAATCCACTTGGGTGGGAAGAGTTCAAGGGGGCAAAAAATAACCTCAAAGCAGGCAAATTGCTGTTGAAGGTAAATGAACAGTGAATGCATTTAGCATTAATGGAGCCCAAGAGCCATCAAAACACTTAGCAAAGGAGGTGATAATTATAGTCAGTAGGTATTGTAATTGAAGGTTTGCTGAGTGCTCTCTAACCCTCTGTATTTAAATCATTACCTCAGGTGCAGACCAAGCCTCAGTGTCAGCCCGCAGCCACATTCAGCTGGTGAAATCACAGGTACAAGAAGTACGACTGCTGTCCCAGAAAGCAGAGACCAAATTAGCTGAAGCTCAAACAGAAGAGCTCATCAAAGCTCAAGGAGAGGATTCTTCATTGCCAGAGGGTATTTTAGGAAGCTCAGAGGCAGGTGAGGACCCTTACCTGCGGGAGGACTGAAAAGACTTCAGATGTCACCTCGGAACATGTGCAAGTCAATCACAGATTGAAGGGTCCCAAACTTTTCAGTGTGGGATAGTGGGAAACTGCTGAAATAAGCCTGTGATTCCATTTTCAAACAGGATTGCTTTACAAGTCAGGTCAGTTCCAAGTATCTGAAAGCCCTCGATCTTGTTTGTAGCTTACCCTGTTTGTAATACTCATGGATTCAGTTATTTAAATGTTTAACTATGCAAATGTGAAGATTGCTATCAAGGATAGCTGGTTGTTAATAGTCTCTCTGCTGGGAGCGTCCTACCACTTGTGATATGTTTGTGACAGCTCTCTTAACTTAGAGGCTAATTGGATATCAGCCAAAGATGTATTTAAAAGTCACTATTTTTGACTTGTGAAGTGGATGATGTCTGTTAGGAGGTACCTTTATTAAACTGTGCAAAAGCATCTTGTTGCAAGTGTGCTTATTTAGGTAAGAGATTAAGCACTATTTTCCATTGGAGCTGTAACAGAGCTGAGTGACAGCTGCACTAAATTACACTAATTGCAATCAGGGGAAACATTTGCTGCAGCACTGTGGAGTTCCCCAGGTTGCTCTTAATTTCGCAGCTCAGTGCAGCAATTGCTTCCACCCAGGAGTCACCGCTTGGTACACAGCTGCCTCCCCCAGGACACAAAGGGAGAGTTGACTTTCAAGACCCTGTGGTTATTAAACAAAGTTGTCGTGGCAACTGCTGTGTACTTCTTTACAGAGCAGTGAGCAAAAGCCAGTTTTACATGGTTGAATGCTTTCCAGCACAAGTCCTGGGAAAATAATTCTTTCCTTTTGCAGGCCTAATGTTTCAGTGCAGGCTTCAAAACCACAGGTGCCTTTCACTGTGCTCATTTTCTAACCTGACAGCTGAATGTGAAATTTGCAGTCTTAACTGTATAGACAATAGAAACTTAGAGCTGAGATGGCTTTGTGGAACAGCATCCACTAGGACTTTATCACTGTTGATTTGAATGAGTTAATCCCCATTCAGCAGGTTTTGTAAGAAAACACACATTAATCAGGTTTTTCACCAGGAGTTAGCATCTCATGCACTACACCTGTGTCAAGGTTGCTGTTACTAAACTGAGTTGTGCTTGATGCAGGTGTAGCATAAGCTTTTCTATATGTGTCTCATTTTGCCTGACCTTTGAACAAATGCAGTCTCAGTCGCATAACGCTGTACATTTATAGATGAAGTAGTAGAGGAATTAACGAACCACCTTGCCTTGTTCCTGCTTCTCACTGGATGCTGCTGTGTCCAAGGAGGATGGCAGTCCAGAATCCAAGCTCACAGGAAGATGCCAGTTTCTGCTGTATTGGTAGTCAGGAGGTCCTAAACACAGCTTTGGGCCAAAGCATTAGATAAAAACCCACTAGCAGGAGAGGATTATTTGCAGGAGGAGCACAGCCACACTCCCAAGAGCCAAAGGCAACTCCAGGTCAGCCTCTAACCACAGCTGCTCAATTTGTGACATGCTGCAGTTGAAGAATGGCTGCCAAGCCACCGACCCAAATGCACGTACAAGTTGTGTTCCTTTCAGGATGCCACAGTAAATGCACAGATGCTTGCATGGCACAGATACGGTTTAGTACATATGAGCACTGCTACAGGAGTCTGCAAAGCAACTCTCTCTCTTTCAGGGCATGCTCCCAGCCCCGTGTTGCCCCACTTGTTTGACTGTGCTCCTCACTTCTACTTCCCAAGACAAGAGCTGGGAAGTAAGATGTCCCACACACATCAAACTTTCAGATGTGACAGGAATCAGTTCAGTCAAGCCAAAATGGGCCTGAGGAGCACAAGTGGCTCCACACTGCCTCCAAACTGGGGTGGAAAGAGTCCACACTTTATTAGGAAGTGCGAGTTGCCTGTTGGGGGTTAGCCCATACAGCTAAGCCCACAACAGACATGACATCATGCTCTACTTTATGTTACTGAGTTTGCATTTGGAATCAATGAGTAGATCAGAAAGATTCTGCTGCAGCAGTTTGGAGGGTACCATGGTACCCATTCTCCCCAGCCTCTTCTCTGGAACAAGCAGCAGTGCCCATAGAACAAGCAGCAGTGCCCAGAAACTTGAGTTTGCTGCTGATACTCAGCCCTGTTTATAAAGCCAACATCATCTGAAACTACATGTAGCCAATTTCTCAGGTACAGCTCATACAGCTATAAATCCCTCTTAGGGCAGTGAGAAGACACAGCAGCAGCTTGTAGCAGACCACACAGAGGATGGCCACACACAGGCTCACCCCTTGGAAGAGCATTTTCAGGCAAACATTCACACCTGGCACAGAAACAGCTTGTGTGAGAGTGGCAACTCCTGCCATGGGAGGCTAGGCTGTGCCATAGGGCTAAGCCAGAACTACACACAGTGCTTTAAAAAGGCAAGGCAGCAAAAAGTGCCAGAAGTCCCTCATCCTGAGGTCACACACACGGCCCTGGTGGAAGGCAGCACAGGCAGCCTGCCCTGAGAGCACATCACATCTCTGCTCTCCAGATACCCTCAATCTCTCTGTAGCACAAGCAGGGACCTGGAAGCACTTCCCAGGCACCTCTGAAAGCTCCAGCTCACATCTGGTGGGCAGTGACCACAGGGCAGCTGGCATCAGAGACAGCAGTGACAACAGCACAACAGAAATTGCTCTGATTCCTCTCTACCTTTATCACAGAATCACATGCTGGTTTGGGCTGGAAGGGACCGCAGAGGTCATCCAGTCCCTGCCCCAGACACCTTCCACACAATCAGGTAGCTCGAAGCCCAGGCTGCTTCCTGCTCACACACAGCAGCTTCAGATCTAGCAGCTACGCGCCCTGAAGCCAAGAAGTACCACCAAATCTTAGTTTATTACTTGATCTTTCCTCAAATCAGTGATTCCAACACACAGACCAATCACTTCTGTGTCAAGGCATTTTATCTGGACAGGGCAACTGCTCACAGGAAAGGAAGTGGCAAGTACCCATTTTCACAGAACCTCATCCTCCTTCGTAGCAATGATTCTTTAACGCAAATACCCAGCACGAGAGCTCAGCCCTCTCCGGCTTTTGGTGCTCCTGGCTTTCAGGAGACCCAAGAATACTCCTATGAAAACATTTTCCAAAACTGCATTTTATTTATACCCAACATTACAACAACACAAATAGACCTCCCACACCACATGGAAAGCTACAGCCACTCTACCTACCACTGTGATTATTCAAGACATATTACTCCTCTCAAACCCAATCAGAAAGTGTGCAAAAGCTGCCAGTGCAAGTAAAAATTAACTTCTGTAAAATCCAAAGGGCGTGAGTGGGAGCCCAGTCAGTGCCTTGGATCACCCTGCTGTGGAATCCATCTTTAAGGCTTTTTCTTCCCTATTCCACTCCCTTTCTTCTCCTTCTGTCCCATAGGACCTGTGGGATTGCTGGCCTGGGACAGTAGCAGACCTAGCAGCACACACTGACCTTTCTTCCACTCCTTCAAGTCATTTCAAGTGTTGAGTCACTCAGTCACCGTGAGCTGCCAGACAGAAAGCTGATCTGTGGCCAGCCACAGGTGTTGGGGAACCTCCACAGCAGGTGGACACTCACATCCCTGTGGCAGTTGTGACTTTCCCTAGCTCCAGTCTGGCTGGAAGCCAGAGCCCCTGCTCCATGTCCCACCAATCTACCGGCCCCATCCCCACCATGTGACAATTCAACTGCTGCTGTAACCCACCTCCAGGAGACTTCCTGCAGACAAACCCCATGGCTCAAGTACAGTCTGTTAATCAAGGACACGTCTCTACCACAACCTGATTTTTAGTTTAAGTACCCTGTATCTGTCACCAGTCACAATCCTGCTGTGCTCATCAGTAGCTTCATTTCCAACTCCTTCTATAGTTGTGCATTATGGACACGGCACACCTGATGCTCTTGTCCTTTACCAGTGTCCACATGATCCACATGTCAGTTGGGTTTAGTCTGTGCACAATCATCAGTCCTTTGTAAAAGCATGGATCAAAAGGATTGAAAGGTCTCTGGATCCCAAAAGTCTTAAAGCCAGCGTGGTTCTTTGCAGTCACTGCCATCTTTGCCAGGCACATTCCCACAAACACATCATCTATTGGGAAGAGCTCCATGTCCTCTGCCGTGCTCTGGAGGCGGCACACTGTCTTCCTAGACATGACATAGCCCCCTCCACCAGCATAGAGAGGATAAAAGGTGGCTGTGTACATGGACTCTGGAATAAAGTATTTCACCTTGCTGTTCCTGATGGGACGGGCGTTGGCAATCACATCCCCAACAAAGAGATCCTGTTCAGGGTCCAATTCGTGCAGGAACTCAACAATGTTGTAAGTGTTGACAAAGACGTCATCATCACCCTTCAGCACAAACCTGGCGTGCAGGCAGTCCTCCACGAACCAGCGGAGGAAATGCAGCTCCTTAAGGGTCAAGTTGTAGAAGCTGTCAATAAAATCCCACTGCAAGATGTCATCAAACTCCTGGCTCTCATAAGCCAGCAGCTGGTGCAGGGGCTTCTGTACCTGGCTTTTGGCCTCTGGGCGCCCTAGAAGGAATACCAGCCTGATACGCTTGCCACCAATGGAGATCTCCTTCCCCCACGTGTTCCTGATTGCCACCCGCCGGTCCACGTTGATCGGGGAAGACTTGATGGCCAGCAAGAGAAACACCTCTTTGCTACACCTGGAAGGCTTCCGCAGGACCGAGAAGTTCCGGCAGTGCTTGTATGTTAAGAAGACACGGTGAGACTCCGGGAGGGTGAGAGAAGCATTGTCAAGGGTCAGGTTTGGCAAACACTGATTGTCGAGAAGCACAGACTGGGGTCTGTGAGTTGCTACATCCACTTTCCGGTCCTCTGACGACGCTGACAGCTTTGCCTCTTTCTTCAAGTAAAGAAAACACACCAGCAGCGCGACTGAGAATGTGTAGAGCACGAGGGACTTCATCCTGGAGCCCATGGTGCAGAACGCAGCCCCTGCGCGGCACGCACAGACAAGCCGTTATCAATGAGCCCGCACACCGACACTTCCCGCTTGCGCCCGCCGCTCGGAGGGACGCGCCCCGGGCTGGTTTCGGGTCTCTCCAAGCGCTGCCGGGGAGCACAGGCGTGCGGCGGCCGCTCTGGAGCACCGGGACCAGGACCCGCCCGGCCGCCTACACCGGCCCTCGGAGCCCGGCGCTCCCCGCGCCCCGCTCTGCAGAACCACTGCCGCCGAGACTCATCGGGAGCCGCTGCCGCACCCGCTCCGCCCCGGGAGCCCCGCCCCGCTCCGGCCCGCCCCCGGGCGGGATGCGCCGTGCACTGAGCACCGGGCACCGGGTACTGCAACCTGCACATGGCACAGCCCCGCGCCAGCCCACCCGGGATGGGGCGTGCACTGAGCACCGGGCACTG